>JAVTVJ010000308.1:0-235096 GCA_034509425.1 Eopsaltria australis | reverse complement strand
TTGTTGCCTGAGACTGATGGTCCTTCACTTGCCATCTCACATTTCTCTGATGGTTACTGGTTTGCTGGTGGAGTCTGTCACAATCACCTGACCCACTCTGCTCACCTCACTCAGGTACACTGCTCTGATCAGAGAACTCACATCCATAGGGTGTCCATTATGGATTACTCCTCTAGTCTGGAACCGTAATTGCCCTGAACAGCTTAGAAAGAAACCAATTTTTCAGTCTCACTTGCAAAATGCAATCAATATTTCTGATTTCAAGGGTATTGCACACTGAGAGAAAATAGTAAGTGAAAAGTATTATTTCCAAGTTATAAATCATGGTATTTCCTATCTTTCATTTACTCCAATTTTTTGGCATCACATGACTGGCTTGTTCATCAATCAATTTATATTCGTGCAAACAATAAAAGATCTTATAAATATATTGATTTGGATTAGAGATCACACACAAAAATTTAGCTAATAAAAAACTATTCCACAAAAAGTAATTTTTTGCTCTTTGAAGCATGAAATTTACTGTTAAAAGTATTCATGAAAAATCAAATTGTGGCAGAAAGCCAAATTGTTTACAGGTGATTCCAGCTATGCAGAAGTATGTCATTTTCCATTTCATAAGAACTAAACCCTATGTTCTGGTGCTAAGTGTGAACTTACATTATAAAATGAAGAATAGTTCCTTCATGTCTATTTCCAGGCATCTGCATTCAGTTGCTTGGTTTTAGATATCTTACCCTCCACATTTATGTTCTTTTAGGAGTAAAGATTAAAACTGAGTTGTGTAGAAACATTTTGATGTTAACATAAAACTAAATTCAGACCAAAAAACAGCCTGCAATTACACTGCAGCACCAGCAGCCCAAATACCTTGGAAGACAGAATGAAATGGGTGGAACAACCTCACCAAGAGGTGTTGCTGTCATTGCTACTCTTCTGAAGTTATTAAAAATTGCTTAATTTCCAGGATTTTAGGGGGGGAGGTTTAGCAATAATATGAGCAGCACTGTTATAAAACATTTTCAGTCCACCAACACAGTTGAATTCAATTTCTGAATGTGGAAGATTTTAATTTCCTTGGTCCCAGGATGGGAGCCAGGTGGTGGTTTCATCCTGGCTGACATTTTCCTACCACTATTCTGCAATAAGATTGCTTACCATCTTGCAATATAAAATTGCAAAAACTGGTTAATATTTCCCAGTGCAGCTGAATCTCCTAAACTTTATTTAAGGTTATAAGAACAACAGAGTATCAGATCACAAATGCCATCTTCTAGATCACTGTTTTGGTCTCCTCCGCTCCCACTTCTTCAGCCACTCAGCAGAATGCACCTTAGACACTCAGTTGAAGCTGCATTTTCAAGGTGTCTTTTAAAACTGTTTTTTTTTTAACTTGAAAGTTGTAAGCCTTAATTCCTCTTCTGCTTGTTCATTGATGGAGCTGTTCTCTCTTTACTCACACTGTGATCTGTTCCAAATTCAAGCCAACAAATCAAGTCAGCAATTTGACAGAAGTGACATGGATGGATTTTTCACAAGCAGTACTCTTGGAATTCAAATGTCCTTCATGTAACATTGTTTGGTACTGCATTCCCTGAAATTATTGTATTGTTTCAATCTGAAATGAAAAAGAATCAGCACTGGCATTGCCATAACTTGCTCCTTCCATGGTTTATGTGTTATAAAGCATTTAAGATTAAATGCATATTGAATACATAAAACATTAAATATAAGAGAATATCACTTTAACAGGTTTACTTTACTGCCAGTAAACAATTTCTAATACGTAATGCAAACTCTTATTTTCGTGATGTCTTTGTCTCATGGGATATCAGGCAACTATAGACAAATACTGAGCCTTACAGTCAGTATACCTATTAACCACTTAGTTATGCAACACATTTAGCTGTTTCATGCACTAATAATTAATTAATAATTAATTAATTCATTGATCAAAATAATATTTGGGGTAAGGGATCTCTGCTCACAGGGTTTGCATGAGTTTGGAGAGATCTGACAGAGAATCAAACTCAGCTGTTCTGAGTGCATTTACATTGACAGTTCAAGGTATAGTATAGGTGGTTTTTTTCAGTGTGAATCCTTCTACATTTTGCCCTTGATTTACTATAGATGACAATTTTGTGCCCCCTGATATGCAAAAACTGGATTCATTCTCTGACCTGGACTAAGGAATAGAAAATTTCTGGCATGAAAATTTTCAGACAAAAAGATTACTTTTCCAATTTAGTTTTAGCCATATTACTTCTCAAATCAGATTCATAGTGCCAGTATAGCTGAAATGGAGATACTCATGGCAGGAACAATTGAACATTTGGTGGCAGTATTACCACCAAAAAACTTAATCTTGGAAAACTATAGCCTCTCAAGTCGTCATTCACCTTTCCTCAGTTTTTTTGTGTTTTTCATCATAACTGCTAAATATTAAATGGAGAATACACTTCTTACTGTCAAAGCTAATTTCTCTCTCCAAGGAGCCACCTTCTCTTTGTGCATTGCTGCTCTTTAGCACATAAACAAGTATCATCAAAATCTCACTTTAATTTGTTGACTTGTAAGCACTTTCAGAAGCTGCAACATTAGTGTACTGGTGTCTCTGACCTGAGTAGCTGGTCACTAGCTGGGATCTTGCCAGCTTGTCCTTGAGAAGGTGGTAGCACAAGCTGGGTGTTGTCCCTAGTGCTGATGGTTTTACAGTGCACAAGGAGTAAGCCTAGTTGCACCTAATTGTACCTAAAAGTGCCAAACACTCCACAGCTTTAAGATCTGAGATTGACTGCAGATGAGAGCCAAGGTTGAAGGCAGCTTTGAGAGCCTTCCCCTGCAGAAACCCACCAGGGTCTGGGCAGGAAGAGGATCTGCACAGACATGCAAACAGCAGAGAGCCTTCTCACCCTGAAAAAATAGCCTCACCTGGTCCCTGGGTGTCCCTAGCAAAAAACCCCTGGACAGAAAAGGACTGATGACTAAAATTACATTAGAGAAAGATTAGGTATTTAATTTCTTGGTTTCAGAAGTGCAAAAGTTAAGATTAATTGCTGTAATTCTTGGGTTTCAATTAATGTGCGTTAAGAGAAAATTAAATATCACAGGATTTGGAACACTTTATAACAGGCAAATAGTATAGTTTGGGTTTTTTTCCTAACAAAGCATTTTTAAATTAATATTATACTTGCAGAGGAACTTTACTTCTCCACATATTACTTGTCAACACTGACATCTGTGAACCAGATACTTATTTATCTTGAGTAATATGTTACAGGGTCAAATTTGGAAATTCAGTCCTTTTAGGAATGCATATGGCATGTCTTCACTTCCTTCTGCTATTAAGGATTGTACTGTATATTTATGGCTAAGCATATGCTCAAGAATTTTCCTGAATGAGTATATACACAGAACCACACTTACAAAATTTGCTGATTTAGAGTTCATGTACAAAATTAATTATGTCATGTTAATGTCATATTATTAGTGGAAATTAACCTCATTGTCCCTTATAAATTTATCTTGATTTATTACAGTGAAAATGATTCTGGGCAGAGTTTACAAGAACAACCACATTACAATCTTTTCCAAGGGAATATGTAAAAAGCAATCTTGGTTCTCCTCTGTGCCTGTGTTAAATATTGCATTTTAAATAGCATCAAACTTTCAGCATTACCCACAGTGGATTTAGTGATCAGTGCACATGCTTCATGTCCTCCTTTCAAAAACCTGATTTTTTGTTTCAAGATAATCTTGACCTTTCCTGGTTCTATTCATGGAGTCTTTGTACCATTCAACAATGCTGACTCATGAATTCCTTCTAGATCTGCCACCATTTATTCTATTTTCCTCTCTGAGTTTCTAGTCAAGAAACAAAATTGATGCTGTCCTTACTACCAAATGAATACAAGGCAGAGTTAATTCTGACTTAGGAACATTTTAGACTTTACAGTTTTTCAAAATGTCTGGAGAAAATCTAGGACAATGACTAAGCAGGATTGTTTTTCCCAGTAGGAATAAATTACAGAAACATTTTCCTTAATGCATATTGATGTATTAAATGTTTTGTAAAATAGATCACCTGCAGAAATGAGGGGATGAATAATATTAATACCTAGATGAGTCATATGCAAGAAATAGAACAGAACTTAATTTTGCCCAAGTAAATATTGCCACTATTTTCTTTTACAGTAATAAGTAGTTAAGCCTATTGGGCCAACCTCCAAAACCCACTCCACAAATGTAGTGTTAAGTTGACAGTTCTTGTGGCTCATGCTATTTATTATTCTCTCTAGGCAACTTCCTGCTCTCTCTACCTCATATATATAGAGTCTGATTCAAAGGCCTGAAAGACAGAAGCAAGGGGGAAAAGCATAGGGAGTCAGTAGAGTATCTGGGAATCAACCCCAGAAAGACCAAAGTAAGAACCAATTTTCAAGTACTGCCATCTCCTGACATTTGAGTTTTTGCTGTGTTGTACAGTGAGGTGCAATAGAACAGCCAAAAGGTGAAATAAAGACATGTGAGTTATAGAACACCAGCCTGTATGACTTGAGTCTGAAGTAGGGATGGTGAGACTTGTTAGATGCAGCAAGGCTTAGGATAGCCAGTTTTGCATGCTTGTCTTGATTCTTGTGAGTTAGCATTTTACCTTTCTTCTCTGGAATCCAGTCAATTTAGAAATTGAAAACTTTCTTCCAATAAACAGTTCATTTAACTTTATAATAAATGAAATAAATGGCAAAAAATTTGAAATTAATATTTTAAATCATTCCATAAAATTTCAGATCAGCTTTAATCCTCAGCTTGATCCATTATAATTCCATATTATATCTGACTGGTTGTTTTAAACCTTTTGAGCAAGTGATAAAATAAATATTATTGATGTCAGAGACATTACACCTTAGAGAAAACATATCTCAGGAACTACATAACTACAGATTCTTTACCAACTGAATTGCCAGGATTAAATTCTCAGACATAAGGAGAATGAATGTGGTATTAACCTACAGTATTAGCCTACAGTATAGCCAGGATAACCCAGTCATAATAGGGGCAATACTTCCATTACATTAAAGGAAATCTGTGTGCTTGAAGAGCAGAAACCTGACTAATAGCAGAAAGTTTCGTTTATGCTATGCACAGGTCGTATATTCATCACAATGGAGTGTGAACAGAGAATTTTAGGCACCATAAACAACAGTTTCTTGGAACAGTTATTTCAAAAAGCTACAACAGAAAAGCTGTGTACCTTTGATAAAGTCCTAAACAACAGGTAAAACAAAGTTCAAGGCATAGTCACAAAAAAAGTTTCTTCAACAGTAGTATAAAAATACACTAAAATTCAACAGCATTATTAGAAGAGAAAAAAAGTTTATGGTTTGATTAAAAGGGCCTGAATAAGAGTATGGAAAAGCATAAAATTCTTGTAGGTGGCATGAAGATTTCAGCTATCACAGTGGAAGTGTTGTGTACATATGTATTGTTTATCAAAAGAAAAGATTCTGAAAGAAATATAGAAAATCAAAATTATAAATAAAATTCTGGCATCATTAACCACAGAGTCTGTTAGAATTAAAATTCATGCTTCAGAAATAAATGGCAGACTTGTTCAAATGAGAAAATTTGAAAGGAGCATAAATACTCTCTAGTTGAACATAAGGCCTAATAGGGGAGGACAAAAATTATTTTGAATAGAACTTGCATAAAACATTAATACTGAAAGTTCTTCAGAAAGAACATATACAGGAATTTTTCCTGCTTGTGTTGGGGATTTCTTGTTGAGATATAAACACGAAAATAAGGTCATAGCAAAAACTCATAGAATCGTGGAATGCTAAGGTTTGGAAGGGACATTAAAGATCATCTAGTTCCAATGCCCCTGCTGTGGTCAAAGACACTTCCCACTAGATCAGGTTGCTCAAGGCCTTATGCAACCTGGTTTTGAACACTGCCAGGGATGGGGCACTCACAGTCACCCTGGGAAAATTGTGCCAGTGCCTCACCACCCTCAAAATCAAGAATTTGTTCCTAATATCTAAGTTAAATTTCCTCTCTTTTAATTTGTACCCATTACTCCTTGTCCTGTCACTATGGTTCCTGATGAAGAGCCCCTCTCCAGCTTCCCTGTAAGGCCCCTTCAGACATGAGGCCTTCACTCAACCTTCTCTTCTCCAGGCTGAACAGCCCAAACTTTCTCAGCCTGTATTTTTAGGGGACATGCTACAATTCTCTTGTCAACTCTGTGGTCTCCTCTGGACATGCTCCAACAGCTCCATGTCCTTCTTATATTGGGGGCACCAGGACTCTGCACAGCGTTCCAGGTGGGGTCTCACAAGAGCAGAAGAGAGGGGCAGAATCCCCTCCTGCGACCTGTTGGTCACAGTCTTTAGGATACAGCCCAGGATTCCTTTGGGTTTCTGGGCTGTGAGTGCACACTGTTGCCTTAAGCTGAGTTTTTCATTGACCATCACCCCCAGGTCTTTCTCTGTAGGGCTGCTCTCAGTCGCTTCTAAGCCCAGCCTGTGGGTGTGCCTGAGATTGCCCCAGCCCATACACAGGACCTTGCATTTTGTGTTGATGAACTTCATCAGGTTCCCACAGGCCCCCTCTCCAGTGTGAGAGCGTCCCTCTGGATGCATCCTTTCCTTCCAGCATGTCAACTGCACTGCACAGCTTGCTGTAGTCGGCAAACGTGCTGAGGGTGCTAAAAAAAACCCTAAACCTCCATAAAACCTGAATGAATCCTTTGTGCCAGCATGTGCTACAAAAGAGCTGAAGGGATGTTCCTGCATTGAAACTTATCTTCACAGGAGTTGAGTTTAAGAAATTGTTTAAAATTAAATGTTCAGTAGAAGAGTCTTAAGAGCAAACGGATAAAATGAAAGATAAACTGCAGGGCCAGGTGGCTTTTCCTGAAGAGTTCTAAGTAAACTGATGTAAACATTTTCAAAATTTATAACATTAAAAAAAATTTATAAAAGACACTTCTGTCTCTGCATAAGTTATGCCTTGTGATGGGGTTCCAGCACTGGTGAATGAGGGGAGAGTACGTGACACCATGTACCTGGACTTGTGCAAAACATTTGTTCCTGTGCCAGGTAATATCCTTGTCTTTAACCTGGAGAGATGTGGAGTTGATGGGTGGACAAAGAATGGGTGGGATGGTCTCGGTCAGAGTTGTAATCAATGGCTCCATGTGTGTGAGGAGAAAAGGGATGAGTGGTGACCCTCAGGGGCTCATATTGGGACCATTATCACTTCTCATATTTGTAAGTATGACATGAAAAGTGGGTTTGAATGCCCCCTTGGCAAGACTGGGGATTGCACCAAGGTGAGTGGAGTGTTTGAGAATCTGGAAGGAAGGGATGGTGTCCAGAGGGTTCCGGACATGATGGGGAGTTAGGATGGTATGAACCTGGGGAAGGTCAGCAGGACCAAGTGCAAGACCCTAAATTTGAATTGGAGCAATCTCAGTACTGCATGTTGGATGGGTGATGAGTTGATTGAGAGCAACCCCAAGGAGAAGGACTTGGGGTATTGGTGGATGAAGAATTGGACATGTCCCGACCATGTGCACTCACAGACTAGAAACCCCCTGTGTCCTGGGCTCATCCCCACAGCATGGTCAACAGGTGAGGGGGAGATTCTGACCCTCTGCTCTGCCTTGTTGAGATTGGAGATGTGTGTTCAACTCTGGGCACATGAGGATTCCAAAGATATGGATTTACTGAAGCAGAGCTGTAGAGGGGCCAGGGAGATGATGAGGGGCTGGAGCAACTGGTGTGCAGCCAACATGAAAATAGGACCCATACATGGCTTGTGTCAGAGGCAGGGATAGATTTGCATTCCTTTATCCAGGCCAACGACAAAGCAAGTGAAGGGTTTGTGGGATGCAGTGGAAAGACAAAATATGCCAGTGTGTGCCAATAAAGGAACATGAGACATCACCACAACGTTGCAATGCAAAAGAATTTTATTGACGTAAGAAAACAAGTGAAACATCATGAGCATCCAGTAGAAGGGAGCAGTCTGAGGTGCAAGTAGGGTGACCATCAGCTGAGCTGCTTTCCTTGCAGGTGGTTTGACCAGAGCATCAAAGCCTTCCTGTGGGAGCAGCACACTGGAGGTGCCCAATGGTCTCTGGCTTGGGAGAAGAGCTTTGAAACAGAGGAGACCAGAAAGAGCCAAAAGGAACGGTGCAGAGCAGGGAGTGGGAGAAGAGCAGGAATGGAGATGGGCCATGTTTGCAGGCAGCCCAGGCTGGCCCCTTCCCTGATGCCTTGCTTGGCTGCTGGTCCTGTGGCCTGAGAGAAGGAGCTGGAAGTGCTGAGCCTGTTTAAGAGCCTTGGCTCAAAGAGGCAACCTCAATGCCTAGGGTGTGTTCCAGTGAGTGGGTGGTTGGTGTCAGGAGTGGTGCTGAGAGCCCTTAGCAGATGTAGCCACCCCTTCCACCATAGCAGCCCAGGCCTCCCAGCCCACAGCCATAGCCAAGCCCATAGCCAAATCCACGGCCATAGCCAAGGCCATAGCCATACCCATGACCATAGCCAAGGCCGTAGCCACCAAAGCCACCAAATCCACCAGAGATGGGCTGGCCCTGCACATTGAGTTCAGTGCCCACGGCAGCTGAGGAGGTGGATCCGACAGCGGTGTTCTGGGGGAAGGAGGTCATGATGGGTCCTGGCAGGGTGACCAGCACAGGGGATGGGTCGATGACAACACGGGAGTCCTGGCACTGGCGGGCACAGGGCTCGTTGCAGCTGTTGGCCAGCGGGGTGGGTCCACAGGGTCGGCAGAGGTCGTAGCAGGCCATGGTTGTGGTGTGGAGTGTGTCTGGAAGAGAAGGGAGTGAGGCAGGGCAGGGGTGTGGGAGTTCAAGAGGCAGTGATGCAGGAGGATGAGGGAGTGTGGGGGCTGTTGTGGGGCTTGGGGGAGATGTGAGGGCTGCTGAGGCTGGGGCCAAGCATGCTGAAAGAGAGGGGTTAGGAAGGAAGGAGCAGGAGGGTCAGGGTGTTGAAGCTTACCTGGTTGTCAGCAGGAGCAGGAGGAGAAGGCTTGAGGAGAAGTGTGTGAGGGAGAGAGGCTCTGGTCTGGCTTTTATGCTGGTCTTGGAGGGGCGGGACAGCCTTGTCCCATGGCCTTGGGGCATTTTTAAGGCAGCAGCTCTTTACTGGCCCAGCTTGTTGGGTCATGAAGCGGGGAGTGTTCTCCATCATAGAATTCTGTAATTTGATGTCCTGCCCTTGAGGCTGTGTCCCTCTGACCTTGACGACAGCTTTTATGGGTTGGTCTTTGGGAGGATTTGATTGCCTTAATGTGTGTCAGGCCATGATGAATAAACAACCAGAGCTGAGGAGTTTTCCAATGTCATCAGTGTGGTTATTTTGTGGAACTCGTATGTTGTAGTTTGTGGTCTCCTTGTGAAGAGTGGGCTTCTCTTCTGTGCCACTGGATGTCCATCAGACATTGTGCTGCACCCAGGAATGCTGAGGGAGCTTCTGGTGCCCTGGGAGATCACTCTGCAAGCTCTTAGAAAGGTCCCAGTGTCTGGGAGCTCTTCCTGATGAAAGGGAGCTCCTGCCCTTGTGTCTTCAGTGAGAGCAAGAGAGAGGATCTGGAAAACGAGAGGCTGTTCAGTCTGAACTTGTTGCATTTTAATGGACCATTTGGATTTCTGAAATTTGCTTGACATCCTACTTTGGCAATTACAGGGTATTCCTTGACCTCAGTAATGGATCCCATATACAAACAACAAATGGGGCCCGATCCCTTTTTTCCCAAGCTGGTCTGAGACGTCAAATCTCTTTTTCCACATTCAAGCTACAAGGTTGCATAACTTTGGATGTTCAAACCTTAATCTTGTGTTCCTGTGTGCAAAACCCAATAATTACTAACGGAACTTCAGCGAGCTTCTCTGTCCTCCTCTGTCATGGTGAGGTCGTTCCCTTCTGCAATTGTGTGTTTTCATGTCCTTGGCCCATGTCAAGTTGATCTTGGTGGCATCTCTTGAGTGTGAGAATTAGGGAGCAATGTGTTGTTGTTGACCATGTGTGTCAGGACACGGAGAGGATTCAGCCAAAAATTTGGAGAATTAGGGTGTTGTCACTGAGGTCATGCCATGGCATATTGACAACACGTCCTATTTGCATTCTTGTCTCCTGCCTGAAAAAACTTCCAGAACTCTCAACTGCTCCTTGTACAAGGATACCCCAGTCCTGTCAGTGTCATGGTCTCCCTGCAGTGCTCTTGGTCAACCATGTCCCTGTTCCACTGTGGAGCCCCACCAGTAGTGGGGTACAGGATATTCAACTCCTTCAACCTGCTTGTATTTCTTATCCTTATCCTGTCCCTGGTAACTGCTGGTGCTTTTTACATCCAAGGGCACATGGTCACCTCTCCATGTATTTCTGCTCCTCCAGGTCCACCGGGTCCTTCCGTTCTCAAATGCTTTGTTTGCCAAGGGAATTGCAGCTGGTGTGATGTGCCTGGACCTCTCTAAGGGTTTTAATACAGTCCCACAGGACATCCTTAAATCTATTCTGCAGACACGTGGGTTTCAGAGGCGGACTAATCAATGGATGAAGAACAGCCAGAGTGTTGGTCAATGGCTGTCTGTACAGGTGGAGGCCCTTGTTGAGGCCTTCAGGGCTGCACCTTGGACTGGTGCTCTTGAATACCTTTACCAATGATGAGGGCAGCAAGATCAAGACCACACTCAGCATCTTTGCGGGTGCCAGGAACCTGAGTCGTGTAATTGACACAAGAACATGGAGAGATCCCATCGTGAGGGACATGGCAAAGGTTGAGAACATAAGAACCTGTTGATGTTCAACAATTCCAACTGCACGGTCCTGCACCTGCATTGGGGCAGTCCCAGACATGAGCACAGGTTCGGAGAGGAAATCCTTGAGAGCGGTCCCATAGAGAAGGATTTGGGGGTTCTGGTGGACCAAAATCTTGACATGAAACAGCAATGTGAATTTTCAGCCCAGAACACCAATCACATTCTGGGCTGCGCAGAAAGAGTTGTGACTAGCAGGAATGGCTGGGGGTCAGCTGAAGACAGGAGAAAACACCCAAATTCCTGTGGGCTTTGTTTACATTTTCTACGTTTCTGACACAAAACAATAAGAATCCATTGGCCTCTGTTGCTCCAAATTAAAATCTGCGGCCAAGTTCAGATGGACACAGCCTCAAGTAAAGAACATGGAATTGCATAATAACACAAAGACACCCCGCACCATGATGAAGGGGAAGAGAGGAGCACAATCACCATCCATTAGTAATTACAGGGTTTTGCTAACAGGAACACAATTTGAATCTCACAGTATCCATGTTCTGAAATCTCAGGGCTTGGATGCAAAATAAGAGAATTGATGTCACAGACAAGCCTTGAAACAAAGGGACTGAGTCCAATTTGCTATTTACTTATTGAATTTCTAAATGAGGTGAAGAAATACACTTGAAATGACAGAGTAGGTTGTCATGTAAATTGCAGAAATCCAAAAGGACCATAACACTGGAACAAGTTCTGCCTGAACAGCCTCTCTTTTTCCAGATCCTTTGCCTTGATCCCATTCAAGACACAAGGGCAAGAGCTCTCTTTCATCCGTCAGGAAGTGCTCCCAGGCATGAGGGCCTTTGGAAGCAATTGCAGAGTGACCGCCCCAGGACATCAGCAGCTCCCTCAGCATTCCTGGGTGCAACAAAATGATTGATGGACATCCAGCGGCACAGAAGAGGAGCCCGGTCTTCATAAAACACCCAGAAACCACAACACATGAGTGCCACAAAATGACCTCACTGATGACCTTGCAAATCTCCTGGGCTCTGGTTCTATATTCATCGTGGCCTGACACACATCTAATAGTCAAATCTTCCCAAATACCAACCCATAAAAGCTGCTACCAAGGTCAGGGGGACACAGCCTCAAGGGCAGGACATGGAATTGCAGAATTCTGCAGAGGAAAACATTCCCTACCTCATGATTCACCAGGCTGGGACAGGCAAAAACTGCTGCTGCAAAATGCCCCAAGGCCATGAGACAAGGCTGTCCCGCCCCTCCAAGACCAGCATAAAAGCCGGCCCAGTGCCTCTCTCCCTAACACACTTCACCAGAGACCTTCTCCTCCTGCTCCTGCTGAAAACCAGGTGAGACTCAATTGCCTGACCATCCTGCTCCTGCATTCCTGACCCCTCTCTTCCAGCATGCTTGGCCCCAGCCTCTGCAGCCCTCACACCTCCACACAGCACCACACTCCATCACCTGCCTCCATCACTGTCCCTTGAACTTCCACATCCCTGCCCTGCCTCACTCCCCCTCTCTTTCAGGGACCCTCCACACCACAACCATGGCCTGCTACGACCTCTGCCGACCCTGTGGACCCACCCCGCTGGCCAACAGCTGCAATGAGCCCTGTGCCCTCCAATGCCAAGACTCCAGCGTCATCATCAACCCTTCCCCTGTGCTGGTCACCTTTCCAGGACCCATCATGACCTCCTTCCCCCAGAACACCGCTGTTGGATCCACCTCCTCTGCTGCTGTGGGCACTGAACTCAATGTGCAGGGCCAGCCCATCTCTGGTGGATTTGGTGGCTTTGGTGGCTTTGGCTATGGCCTTGGCTATGGCCGTGGATTTGGCTATGGTTTGGGCTATGGCTATGGACTGGGAGGCCTGGGCTACTATGGCGGAAGGGGTGGCTACAACTGCTAAGGACCCTTGGCACCACTCCAGACACCAACCACCCACTCCCTGGTACACATCTCAGGCATTGAGGATGCCTCTCTGGATCAAGGCTCTCAAATGGGCTCAGCTCTTCCAGCTTCTGCTCTCAGGCCACCAAGCAAGGCATCAGGGAAGGGGCCAGGTCAGACTGCCTGCAAACATGGCCCCTCTCCACTCCTGCTCTTCTTCCTCTCCCTGCTGTTCATCGCCCCTTCGGCTCTGTCCATTCCCCTCTCCTGCAAACCCAATCTCCCAAAACAGAAACAATTGGGCATCTTTGCCATTGGGCTGCTCCCACTGTGGGGCAGGAATGCCTTGATGCTCTGGTGTAAGAGTCTGGACGGAAATCCCTACTTGCCTCA
Organism: Eopsaltria australis; assembly: GCA_034509425.1. Classification (NCBI taxonomy): domain Eukaryota; kingdom Metazoa; phylum Chordata; class Aves; order Passeriformes; family Petroicidae; genus Eopsaltria; species Eopsaltria australis. The sequence goes on along the minus strand of JAVTVJ010000308.1, from coordinate 222,003 downwards.
CGACCATCGACAGAAGCAGAGGCCGAAAACCCAGAGACCCTAAGAGGGGGAAAAGGACTTTTGCACAATGAGGTCCAGCCAGATCTTGGTGGGATGCCTGCCAGGTGCCCGGGTGTGCTGCAGAGCTGTGCTGTAGAGCTGTGCCGCAGAGAACCATGCCGCTCAGCTAACGGGGCGGAAAGGACTGCACAAGAACAATCTGTCCGGTACAGCTGCACCTGTACTCTAAAACAATGGGCCTTACTCCCCACCTGCTGGCTACTTGCCCCTCGTCTCTGGAGGGATTGCCTCATCTCTTGCTTACCTGCCCCTCGCTTTTGAAAAGACTATAAAGAGACTCTCAAAAAGTACCCCTACGAGATCTCCCTACGGACGAGACGAATCCATCGGATCCGGACAACGAGGACTTCGTCGTGCCGTGGTAGCTATGCCCCCCCTTTCCTCTCTCTTTCTTTCTTCTCTCTCTCTCTCCTCTATCGCATAAGCGTGTTGTTGGCACTTAATAAAGTGCTTTTTGATTTTGATTTAAGCAAAAATACTTGTCCCTGTTTTCTTTTGCACTCTGAGATTCAAAGTAACGAACCATCACGACCCCCGCTCCTACGAGCGGATTGTGACATCAATTGGCGTCACGGACAGGATTCTGAGGTAGAAGGGGTTGCAGGGTTTTGTGTAGTTTGTAACAGGGGAAGGACGTTTTGCTCCAGCCGCACCTAGCCCGACACTCCAAAAGGGTGAGCGGTGTCTAGAAAGCAAGGGGGGCATCTCGAATTTCCCGCAAACTGCACATGCCTAGGTGAAAAGCACCCCTATACTCTGTTGAGGGTTCTGTCTTCAGAATTTCACAAAAGAATCTCTTGGTGCAAAAGGGGGAGTGTTGTGTTTCTTTTTAAGGTGGCTGTGTAAGGAGTTAGTCTACTGGGTGTTAGGAGAGGCAACGGATTGTAACTAAACAGAGCCTCCAGTAGACTCAGTCTCTTCGCCACTTTAGGGAAGAGAAGGGGAACACAGCCCGGCTCTCGGGACTGTGGATGCAACTAAGTTTTACCTCCCTAAAGCGGTTTTTATTGTCCCTTCGAGAACATGACCTCAAACACTAACACAAAACATACAGCTGCATTTTATGCTTTATTAGCAAAACACAATGCCCGACCCTCTTCAGGAGGGGAGGAGTGGGCACAAAACAACTGGTTTAATTTAGAAAATGTGATTGATAGAATTTACTCTTTACAGCGTGGGTCAAAATTCAGACTTGGCCGAGATAAAGCTGTAATTTGCTCTGTCCTAGGAGCATGCCTTACATCGGCTATAGATCACCGCTTTAAGCGGTGCAGTGAGCAGGAAACAATAATAGACTCCCTCCAAAACCTAGTGGAAGTTTTGCAGAAACAATTAGAGGAAGAAAGGAGTTACATTCTCTTGTTACAAGATCTCTTGAGAGAAAAATGTCTTAAAAACTCAAGGAACACCGATCCACCACAAGACACAAAGGAAAAGGAATCACTTTACCCCCACAAAGAATTAAAGCAAGTAAAAAATTGTGGGGAAAACTGCTGTCCTCCTATGACACCATTAATTAAAACAGAATATGTCTCCCAAGTGTCACTCACCGGAGGAGACCAAATTCATTTAACTGAACAGGAGGCCAGTGGATACTGGGGACATGATGTTTTCTTAACAACAGGAGACAAACATAACACCTCGTCCCCAACTCAGCATGCAACTTTCCAAGCTGGGGGACTCAATCCTCCAGAAAGTGGAGACCCTTTAGCTATTGTTAGTACCCCTGATCAACTTCCAGAAAGCGTTCACAAAGCTGCTTGTCTGCAAATGATACATGAAAAGAAGTTGATTCCTGAATATGAATCCCCTGTGCAACTGCCTGTGAAACCTGAAATGAAGACCCCTTTAATTCGGGGTCCCCCAGAATCACTCAAACCCACAGCAATTGTCTTACAGAAAACCATAGCAGTTGTGGGTCCCGTAGAGAAACTAGAAAAATTCCTTGAAAACCCAACAGATCGAACCGGATCTACTGATCCTGGGAATGCCCCAAATTTTACACCTTCTCAGCCGTTGGGTTCACACTTGAATTCACCTGCCAGTGATTGCAAAGTTTATACATGTTGTGAGGCTGCAGAAGATCTGATTAATTACAATAGAAAATGTGGACCTGTAAAAACCCCACAAGAGAAATCAGAGCAAACACTGACTAGCAGGGACATTGGAGTCCCTCATAGTGAAAACCCAGACAATAGTGGACCCCCCTTGCTTTCTCAAAGTCTGGGCAGTGAGCCTAAGGAACCCCTCCCTCAGAGCCTGGGAAGTGAGCCAAAGCAGCCTTTCCTTCAAAGTCCAGGCAACAACCCAAAACAAGTTTGTCCTCAAAACCAGGTAAACTGGTTTTTGGGAATTTGGTGGAAGGATATCCCACCTGAAACCTTAACCTTTTTAGATCAGATTAAAATGCCTGAATCCAGGAAAGATCTCCAACATGCTTTAGGGTTATTGATGTTCTGGAGAAAACACATCCCTGATTTTTCCATAATTGCCAGACCTCTTTATAACTTGCTGAGAAAAGGGGTGACATGGGAATGGGATGCTTCTCAAGAAGAAGCCTTACAATTGCTGATTTTTGAAGCAACAGCTCACCAAGCCCTAGGCCCTATTCACCCTACAGATCCTTTCCAAGTGGAATGGGGATTTGCTTCCTCAGGGCTGTCAGTTCACATCTGGCAGCGGGGCCGTGAGGGCCCAACAAGACCTGTTGGTTTTCACTCCCGTGGCTTCAGAGATGCCGAGAAAAGATACACTATCTGGGAAAAGGGGCTGTTTGTGGTTAGCTTAGCTCTGATAGAAGTGGAGAAAATTAACACTTTCTCCATAACTGAAGGAGCTGTAAAAAACCTGGCAATACAAGAAGGCCTCAGTAGCAGCCAAAACAAACCTGCCTCAGTTATTAAGGTAGCCCTCCACACTTCCTCCGGTGAAACAGAGGGGGAAGGCAGCGCCCAAGTTGGTGAGCTGATAGCTGTTTGGAGTGTTCTCCAACGTGAAGTACAGAATATCTTTCTTGTTTGTGTCTCTACTTATTTCTATGCTGTGTTTCAGGAATGGACTGAGTGGCTTTCTTTTTGGCAGCAAAAGGCATGGACAGCCTCTGATGCCCTAGGGAAGGAGCATCGGACAAATACACGCTGGATAATTTCATCATTTTAACCTTTTCTGCCCCTTGGTGGCAGGCTCTGTTGTGTTTACTTTTCACAGGGGAACTCCGAGGGACATGAAGAATTTATAGATTTAAAATAAATGCCATAGCAAAGCCCATATTGAGTGCAGTAGCTACATATCATGGTATAAGCACCCCCCTTGTGCTGGATGACAAGAATAATGCTTTTTCCCTCCCTTTTTGGTAACATGAGGTGATGATTGCTGAACTTTTTGTTAAACTTAGCTGTTGTACAATTTTCCCATAAAATCATGTGTGGTAAAAACAATACAAGATACTGGGGGGGGGGACTTGAAGTTGATGTTGTAATACCTATCACCCAACCATTGGTTATGCTAAGCCTGAAAATTTTTGAAATTGGACCAAATATAATCAGGACCAGGTATGGTCTCTCAAACAAGTTAAATTGCTAATGCACAGAAATTCAGCCAACTTGTTCATCTTTTAACACAAAGAGACATAACCGGTGTTGTGGGAACAGGATTGGGAATCTTGAATAGCATTGATTCAGAAGTACTAAAGAATAAATTGGCTATCACAATTAGAGATTTAACCAAATTATAACGACCACTGCAGTTGTCATTAACCCACCAGTGGTTGTTATCAAACATATTAACTCAGTGAATGTTAACCGTATGTCATGCTTCAGTGCATTCAATATTCCCTATCATTGCATTGGGGCTGAATTGGGGTGGAATTTTCTTTATCCTTTTGAGCATAAGCAATGGACCTGTCAAATTGGCAAAAAATGGCAAACCGTGGATTTAGAAACTTGTGTTGCCCGGGAACAACTAGGGTTCATTTGTGAAAGCAATGCAATCAGAGCTCAGGACATTTGCTTAGACACGGAGCAGAATATCTGTCATTTTGAAATTCATCTTAAAGAGAATCCTGAAACAGTGCTTGTGTATATAGGCAATGGATGTGCATGCTTGAGAACTGCTTGTGATCAAATAGTTGTAGAAAATTTGGTGATGGACACTAAAAATCATTCGAATTTTTGTGTTTGTAATTTTACTAAAATCATAGGATGTGATTTTTCTTATTCAGCTCCAGTTACTTCTTATCACCTTTTGCAATCCAATTACTCGCTGATACACCAAGTTGTGCCTACCCGCATTGGGATGAACCTTACCTTGGTAAAGCAATTGTTGCTTCATCAGGATTTAATCGAAATTTTGGAGAAGATCAAGAAGAACGGACAGAAAACCTTGGTAACTGTTCATCACAATGTAAACAAAATACATCGTGTTCTGGAAAGGGTAAGAAAGGATGCTGACCACAGTTGGTGGGATACCCTTTTTGGGTGGTCACCTACTGCCACAGGGGTCCTGAATAAATTGTGTCATCCCATCATTGTTCTCTTGATTTTAGTTTTAGTAGGTTTTGTCTTATCGGCAATTTTGTATATCCTGAACTGGAGAATGATGAAACGAGTAGCATACTTGACATCCATAATGAATATGCATAATCTGGTTGATGTTTCATCCTCTGTGGACACCCCTGACATTATTGATGCAAGGCGAGCTAAGGTGTAATAAGAAATTGGATAAATACTTTACTGCTTATTGTAATCTAAACAATTATTAATGAAATATTAAGGTATTTTTATTGTTTTGTGATTCAATCAATTAATGTAATTTTAAGGTGTAACAATGTATTAATGTAATCCTAAAGTATAATGATTTGAATAATTATTAATGAAATTTTATTATAATAAGGCAATTGTTGCCCTGTTGATTAATATGATTTTAAGTTACAATAAGAAATTAAACTGCTTTATTTGAATAATTAATAATGAAATTTTACTATAATAAGACAATTGTTGCCCTGTTGAAATTTAAACAAAATTTTATGTGATTAAAATTGCTTATTCTTTTGCTTTCTTTTCCCTTTTCTTTTCCCTTCTCTCTTTCTCTTTTGTCTCTGTTTTCCGGGGTATGCTACTGGCACGGACGAGTCCTGAAGACATCGTGACAACACTACAGAGTCCTGAAGACATCGTGACAACACTACAGACTCCAGAAGGCATCGTGACAACGCTACAGGTTCCTGACGACGATCGTGAGCCACGGGGTGGTGTAAGAGTCTGGACGGAAATCCCTATCTGCCTCACGACCATCGACAGAAGCAGAGGCCGAAAACCCAGAGACCCTAAGAGGGGGAAAAGGACTTTTGCACAATGAGGTCCAGCCAGATCTTGGTGGGATGCCTGCCAGGTGCCCGGGTGTGCTGCAGAGCTGTGCTGTAGAGCTGTGCCGCAGAGAACCGTGCCGCTCAGCTAACGGGGCGGAAAGGACTGCACAAGAACAATCTGTCCGGTACAGCTGCACCTGTACTCTAAAACAATGGGCCCTATTTCCCCACCTGCTGGCTACTTGCCCCTCGTCTCTGGAGGGATTGCCTCATCTCTTGGTTACCTGCCCCTCGCTTTCGAAAAGACTATAAAGAGACTCTCAAAAGTGCCCCTACGAGTACTCCCTACGGACGAGACGAATCCATCGGATCCGGACAACGAGGACTTCGTCGTGCCGTGGTAGCTATGCCCCCCCTTTCCCCTTCTTCTTTTTCTCTCTCTCTCTCCTCTATCGCATAAGCGTGTTGTTGGCACTCAATAAAGTGCTTTTGATTTTGATTTAAGCAAAAATACTTGTCCCTGTTTTCTTTTGCACTCTGAGATTCAAAGTAACGAACCATCACGACCCCCGCTCCTACGAGCGGATCGTGACATGTGCCTTGAATGGGAAGACGAGAGAGAATCTGGAAAATGAGAGCATAGTTGGGCTGAACTTGTTCCAATATTTTGGTGCATTTGTATTTCTCAGATTTACGTGTCACCGTACTGTGTCATTTAAAGTTTATTCATTGACCTGGTTTAGAAACCCAGCAAACAAACAAACAACAAACCAGTGCCTGATCCCTTTTTGCTGGAGCTGTGATGTCAATTCCCTTATTCCGCATTCACGCTGTAAGGTTTCATCACATATGTTTCTATAAATGTTGGTATTGCGTTCCTCTGAGCAAAACTCAATAATTACCAACAGACAGTCAGTGCCATCCTCTTCCTTCCTCTGTCATGTTTCTGGCGTGTCTTTGTGAATTTTGTGATTCCACATCCTCCTCTTGAGGCTGCATCCACGTGATCTTGGGGCACCTTTTAGTTCTTTTAATTGCAAATGATAGAGACCAAATTCTGCTGTTGATGGTTCGTGTGAGGCAGGCTGGAGTAATGACCAAATCTTCGAGTAGGTGGGATGTCATCATTGAGGTCATCGTGTGGCGCTCGTGTGCTGTGGATTGTGGGTCGTTGTGAGGATTTGCCCCCAGTTTCTCTTATCCCTGTCAGGCTGGTCTGGGCTTTGCAGCTGTTCCAAGAAGGAGGCGTTGCCCCTTCCATCGCATTCCCTCCTTCCTCGCATTTCCCCAGTCTGTCAAAGTCTGATGTTAAACCTTGTCTTTCACATTGGTTGCACTCTTTGGGTTTCTTGGTTCCCCTCTTGATATTAGGGTTTTGAAATGGGTCTTGCCTAGGACTGAGGGTGTGAGGCCACTTCTCTGGGCAATGTCTGATTGTCAGAAAGAGGATGTGGAGATTGCCCTGTGATCTTGAAGGTGAGCATGGCACGATCCTGAACAACCAGGAAGGTCCGGGTTCTGTCAGTGCCCAGTGTGGTGGCCTAAGAAGGATCTGAAGGGCTGGGTCCAGAGGCTTGTGGTCAATGTCCCAAAGTCCAGATGGCTGCAAGTCCCCAGGGCTGTAGCCCAGGTGTTGGATCCACTGGGACAACCCTGAAATCCTGAGTGGTCCTGAATGTCTGCGGTAGCTCAGCAAGGGCATCAGGAAAGGGCTGTTTCTTAGGGGGAAGGCAGCCCAGGTGGGATAAAATGTCTGAGTATCAATTGGAACAACTGTTTTCTTTTCCAAAAAAGCCATTGTGGTTGTGGTTGAGAAGCAATCGAGCAGGAGGTGTCCCTGCACCATTGTGGGAACAGGGACCCCAAGTGTCCAGGTCAGGATTAGGAAAAGTGTTGTGGACAAACAGGGAGAGGTGACTGTTGGTGTCTGTTCAGCACTGGTGGGGTCTCATGTGAAGGGTTGTGGGCAGTCCTGGGCTCCCCAGTGTGAAAATGAAGTTGGTTTTAGTGAATTGGGATAATTTCAGGTCCAGCAAAGTTCTAAAGGAGCTGGATGAACTTTCCTAGAGGAGAGTCTGAGATGGCTGGGACTCCCAGGGGGCAAGGGTGGACAGGGGGATGTCATCAGTGTGTGCAAATGCCTGATGGTAGGGAATAAAGGTGAAGGAGCCTGGCTGTTCTCAGCAGTGCACACGTGTGGACAAAGAGGCCTTGGTCACAAGGGAAAGCAGATGGAACTCTATGGGAAAAGAAGAAAAGAATTTTTCATTGTGAGATGTGTCACAGAGTGGAAGAGGTGTTGGAGTCTGTCCTGGGAGATCAAAACTTGAACTATCCAAGGTCCTGGAAACTCTGCTCTTGCTGCTCTTGCTTGAGCAGAAGAGAATGAAGCACTTGTGCTCCAGAGTTCCTGCTCAAGTGGAAGATTTTATGAGTGTCTGTTCAGAGGGCTTGAGAGTCCTGGTGGGAAGAGAGTTTGTCCGCTGTGTGATGGCACGGAGAGACTTCTCCAGAGCCATGAGCAGGAGAGAATTGTTGCGTCAAAGTGTTTTATGTGGCCGGTGTTGGGCTTGTGTAATGTTTTGGAAGGTTCCCCCCACCTTCTCTCCTTCCTGTGCCAGCTTTGGTTGTTAGTGGTGGTGGCAAATTTCCTAGAGTAAAGTGTGGTACCCCTTTTCCTTTCACCCCAATGTCCTGTTCAGCCCTGGCTCTGTGCTGGGTGAGGATGCAAGACCATTGGATTTCAAAAAGGAAGATGAGGCATCAAAAGCTTTGCTGCAGAAAAACTTTATTGAGGAAAAAAACTGAAGAGACAGGACAATGAAAAAGAAGGGATCCAGTGTGAGGAGCAAGCAGAGTGACCATTAGCTGAGGTGATTTGCTTGCAGGAGTTGTTGCGAGAGCCCTGAGCTGGTGGTGTCAGGAGCAGCGCTGAGGGTCCTTAGCAGATGTAGCCACCCCTTCTGCCATAGCAGCCCAGGCCTCCCAGCCCATAGCCACAGCCCAGCCCATAGCCAAATCCACGGCCATTGCCAAGGCCGTAGCCACCAAAGCCACCAAATCCACCAGAGATGGGCTGGCCCTGAACACTGAGTTCAGTGCCCACAGCAGCAGAGGAGGTGGATCCGACAGCGGTGTTCTGGGGGAAGGAGGTCATGATGGGTCCTGGCAGGGTGACCAGCACAGGAGAAGGCTGGATAACAACACGGGAGTCCTGGCATTGGAGGGCACAGGGCTCATTGCAGCTGTTGGCCAGTGGGGTGGGTCCACAGGGTGCGCAGGGTCGGCAGCAGGCCATGGTTGTGGTGTGGAGGGTCCCTGGAAGAGAGGGGAGTGAGGCAGGGTAGGGGTATGGGGGTGCGAGGAGTGGTGATGCAGGAGGATGAGGGAGTGTGGAGGCTGTTTTGGGGCTGTGAGGAGGCATGAGGGCTGCTGAGGCTGGGAAAAGAGGGGCCAGGGGTTCCGGATCAGGAGGGTCAGGGGCTTGAGACTCACCTGTTTGTCAGCAGGAGCAGTAGAAGGCTTGAGGAGAAGTGTGTGAGGGAGAGAGGCTCTGGTCTGGCTTTTATGCTGGTTGTGGAGGGGCGGGACAGCCTTGTCCCATGGCCTTGGGGCATTTTTTAGGCAGCAGCTCTTGCGTGGCCCAGCTTGTCGTGTCATGAAGTGTGGAGTGTTTTCCTTCATGGTATTTTGCAGTTTCATGTCCTGCTCTTGATTCTGTGTCCATCTCACCTTGACGGCAGCTTTCATGGATTGGTATTTGTGTGGATGTGTTTGTTCAATCTGTGTAAGAAAGGTCTTAATAAACAACCAGAGCTCAGGAGAGCTGTGATATCATCAGTGAGGTCCTTTTGTGGCTCTTGTGTGCGGTGGTTTCTGGGTGCCCCTTGGCTCCTGTTCTGTGTCACTGGATGTCCATCATTCATTGTGTTGCACCCAGGAATGCTGAGGGAGCTGCTGATGTCCTGAGGAGTTCATTCTGGAAGAGGTTGGAAAGGTCCCAGTTTCTAGGAACACTTCTTGATGGATGGAAGAGAATTCATGGCCTTGTGCCTTGAATGGGAAGACGAGAGAGAATCTGGAAAAGGAGAGCATAGTTGGGCTGAACTTGTTCCAATATTTTGGTGCATTTGTATTTCTCAGATTTACATGTCACCGTACTGTGTCATTTAAAGTTTATTCATTGACCTGGTTTAGAAACCCAGCAAACAAACAACAAACCAGAGCCCAGTTCCTTTTTGCTGGAGCTGTGGTGTCAATTCTCTTATTCCGCATTCACGCCGTAAGGTTTCATCACATATGCTTCTATAAATGTTGGTATTGCGTTCCTCTGAGCACAACCCAATAATTACTAACGGACTGTCAGTGCAATCGTCTTCTCCTCTGTCATGGTTCTGGCATGTCTGTAAATTTCATGATTCCACATCCTCCTCTTGAGGCTGCATCCATCTGGCTTTGGGGGCACCTTTTAGTTCTTTTAAATGTAAATAATAGGGACCAAATTCTGCTGTTGATGGTTCGTTTAGGGCAGGCTGATGACGTGACCGAAACTTAGGTGGGGTGTCATGATTTGGGTCAACCCGAGGCCCTCATATGCTCTGGTTTGTGTGTGTGTTGTGAGGATTTGCCCCCAGTTTCTGTCATCCCTGACAGGCTGGTCTGAGCTTTGCGGCTGTTCCAAGAAGGAGGTGTTGCCCCTTCCATCGCATTCCCTCCTTCCATCACATTTCCCCAATCTGGAAAAACCTAACATTAAAACTTGTCTTTCTCATTGGTCATGCTCTTTGTGTTTCTTGGTTCCCGTTTATTTTAAGGTTTTGATACGCAGGCCATTTTGGGTCTTGACTTGGGCTGAGGTGTGAGGCCAGTTCTCTGGACAATGATTATCAGAAGGAGGATGTGTGTAGCGATCCGGTATCAGGCTGCACAGATTCGCTGCCTTCCAAGAGCGCCTCCGCGTCTTGGGGCCACAGGACACTTGGGAACACCTTGTGCACACACAGCACTACAACACAGACACACCACAGGGTATAAACCACACACACCAAATGGCAACAAGGAAGGAAGGAAGGAAGGGACTTATGCTGGGTTCTACAGATCCAGCTTTAATCCTTCTACTGGAGGTTCCAGGGACAAAGCCGAGTGAACAAATGATAGCTAAGAGGTTTTGGTGCGACAAGGGGTGGGAGCATCATCAACCAGTGGGGTGAGGGTCCAGGGGGTTAAAAGTCCAATGAGTGTGGTCCAGGGGGGTGGCCAAGGGACAGGGGCCAATGGGATATCGAAGAACTCGGAATGTTCCAGAAAGGGTCATACAAGGGAGAAAGAGGTGGGGAGGCCAACAGGCCAACTCGGTTTTCAGAGGAAGAATAACTTAAGTATAAACCAAGGCACTATGGGTGGAATAAACTAAATCCGCCTGAGTGGGGAGGATAGCACAGCCCTAGAGGCTGTGCTTGCAGTGGGCCCTCACAGAAGTCTGGTGGGCAGAGCACTGTGTGGAGGGCAGCACAGCCGTAAGGGCCGTGCTTCCCGTAGACCCTCAGCGAGGTTGTGTCTGCAGGCCTCCTGTCCTCCACAGATGTGGAGGTTGCCCAGGGTTCTTGAAGGTGAGGATTGCATGATCCTCAACAACCAGGCCAGTCGGGGTTGTGTCAATATCCAGCATGGTGGCTGGAGAAGGGCCTGAAGTGCTAGGTGCAGAGGCTTGTGGTCAGTGTCCCAAAGTCCAGATGGCTGCAAGTCCCCAGTGTTGTAGCCCAGGATTTGGATCCTCTGGGTCAACCCTGAAAACCTGAGTGGTTCAGGACATCAGATGGAGTTCATTGAGGGCATCTGCCAAGGGCTGTTTCTTGGGGGGGAGACATCCCAGATGGGATGAAATATCTGAGTATCAATTGGAACAATTGTTTTCTTCTTCAAAAAGCCTTTGTGGTTGTGGTTCTGAAGAAGTGGAGCAGGAGGTGTCCCTGTATCATTATGGGAACAGGGACCTCAAGTGTCCGTGGCAGGATTGGGAAAATTGTCATGACCAAGCAGGGAGAGGTGAGTGTTGGAGTCTGTTTAACACTGGTGAGGCCCCATGGGAGGGTCTCTGGGCTGTCCTGGGCTCTGCAGTGTGAAAATTAAATTGATTTTGTGAATTGAGATCTTTTGAGGTCCAGCAATATTCTAAAGGGACTGGAGGAACTTTGCTAGAGGACAGGCTGAGAGAGCCAGGACTCCCAGGGGTCAAGGGTGGACAGTGGGGTGTCATCAGCATGTGCAAAACTTTGATGGCAGGGAATAAAGATGAGGGAGCCCGGCTGTTCTCAGCAGTGCACACGTGTGGACAAAGAGTCCTTGGCCACAAGGGGAAACAGATGGAATTCTGTGGGGAAAGCAGTGAAGAATTTTCCATTGTGGGGTAGGTAATGGACTGGCAGAGACGGTGGAGATTGTGCTGGGAGATCAAAACATGAACTGTCCAAGATTCTGGAAACTCTGCTCTTGTTTGAGCAGAAGGGAATGAAGAACTTGCAATCCAGAGTTGCTACACAAGTGGAAGATTTCATGACAGTTTGTTCATAGGGCTTGAGAGTCCTGGTGGGAAGACTTTGTCAAGTCTGTACTGCCAGGGAGAGAATTCTTGAGTCAAAGTCTTTGGTGTAGCTGGTGTTGGGCTTGTATAATGTTTTGGAAGGTTCCCCCCGCCTTCGCTCCTTGGTTGTTACCGGGGGTGACATATTTCCTAGGGAAATGTGGCGTCTCCATTCTGCTTTCATTGACGTCCTGTTGAGCCCTGGCTCTGTGCTGGGTAAGGATGTGAGACCACTGGAAATCAAAAAGGAAGATGAGACATCTCAGGCTTTGATGCAGAAAAACTTTATTGAGGAAAAAAACTGAAGAGACAGGAGAATGAAAAAGAAGGGATCCAGTGTGAGGTGCAAGTAGGGCAACTATCAGCTGAGGTGCTTGGCTTGCAGGAGTTGTTGCCAGAGCCCTGAGCTGGTGGTGTCAGGGGTGGTGCTGAGGGCCCTTAGCAGATGTAGCCACCCCTTCTGCCATAGCAGCCCAGGCCTCCCAGCCCATAGCCACAGCCCAGCCCGTAGCCAAATCCACGGCCATAACCAAGGCCATAGCCGCCAAATCCACCAAATCCACCAGAGATGGGCTGGCCCTGCACATTGAGTTCAGTGCCCACGGCAGCGGAGGAGGTGGATCCGACAGCGGTGTTCTGGGGGAAGGAGGTCATGATGGGTCCTGGCATGGTGACCAGCACAGGAGAAGGCTGGATAACGACACGGGAGTCCTGGCATTGGAGGGCACAGGGCTCATTGCAGCTGTTGGCCAGCGGGGTGGGTCCACAGGGTGCGCAGGGTCGGCAGCAGGCCATGGTTGTGGTGTGGAGGGTTCCTGGAAGAGAGGGGAGTGAGGCAGGGTAGGGGTATGGGGGAGCGAGGAGTGGTGATGCAGGAGGGTGATGGAGTGTGGAGGCTGTTTTGGCGCTGTGCAGAGGCTTGAGGGCTGCTGAGGGTGGGAAGAGAGGAGCCAGGGGTTCAGGATCAGGAGGGTCAGGGGCTTGAGACTCACCTAGTTGTCAACAGGGGCAGGAGGAGAAGGCTTGAGGAGAAGTGTGTGAGGGAGAGAGGCCCTGTGCCGGCTTTTATGCTGGTTGTGGAAGGGCGGGACTGCCTTGTCCCATGACCTTGGGGCATTTTTTACGCAGCAGCTCTTGACTGACCCAGATTGTTGGGCCATCCGGTGTGGAGTGTTTTCTTTCATGGAATTCTGTGGTTTCACATCCTACTCTTGATGCTGTGTCCATCTCACCTTGGTGACAGCTTTCATGAGTTGGTATTTGTGTGGATGTGTTTGTTCAATATGTGTAAGAAAGGTCGTAATAAACAACCAGAGCTCAGGAGAGCTGTGATATCATCAGAGGTCCTTTTGTGGCTGTTGTGTGCGGTGGTTTCTGGGTGCCCCTGGGCTCCTGTTCTGTGTCACTGGATGTCCATCATTCATTGTGTTGCACCCAGGAATGCTGAGGGAGCTGCTGATATCCTGGGGAGTTCACTCCCCAGGAAGAGCTTGGCATGGTCCTGGTTCCTGGGAGTACTTCTTGATAGATGAAAGAGAACTCGTGGCCTTGTGCCTTGAATGGGAAGACGAGAGAGAATCTGGAAAAGGAGAGCATAGTAGTGCTGAACTTGTTCCAATATTTTGGTGCATTTGTATTTCTCAGATTTACGTGTCACCGTACTGTGTCATTTAAAGTTTATTCATTGACCTGGTTGAGAAACCCAGTAAACAAACAAACAACAAACCAGTGCCTAATCCCTGTTTGCTGGAGCTGTGACGTCAATTCTCTTATTCCGCATTCACGCCGTAAGGTTTCATCACTTATGTTCTATAAATGTTGTGTTCCTCTGAGCAAAACTCAATAATTACTAACGGACAGTCAGCGCCATCCTCTTCCCTCCTCTGTCATGTTTCCGGCGTGTCTTTCTAAATTCTGGTATTCCAACTGTTACTCTTGAGGCCGTGTCCATCTGACCTTGTTGGCAGCTTTGAATTCTTTTCTGTTCTAGTAATAGAAACAAAATTTGGCTATTGAGGTTTCATGTAGGGCAGGCTATAAGAGGTGACAAAAACTTAGTTGGGGTGTCATGATTTGAGATCATCCCATGGCCCTTGTGTGCTGTGGTTTGTGGGTTGTTGTGAGGATTTGCCCCCAGTTTCTCTCATCCCTGACAGGCTGGTCTGAGCTTTGCAGCCGTTCCAAGAAGGAGGTGTTGCCCCTTCCATTGCATTCCCTCCTTCCATCGCATTTCCCCAATCTGGAAAACCTGACATTAAACCTTGTCTTTCACATTGGTTGTGCTCTTTGTGTTCCTTGGTTCCCCTCTTGATTTTAAGGTTTTGATATCAAGGGCATTTTGGGTCTTGCCTAGGACTGAGGCATGAAGTTACTTCTCTGGGCAATGTCTGATTGTCATAAAGAGGATTTGGAGGTTGCCCAGTGTTTGTGAAGGAGAGCATGACATGATCCTCAATAACCAGGCATGCCCAGGTTGTGTCAGTGCCCAGCATCGTGGCCTGAGAAGGATCTGAAAAACTGGTCCCAGAGGCTTGTGGTCAGTGTCCCAAAGTCCAGATGGCTCCAAGTCCCCAGGGCTGTAGCCCAGGAGTTGGATCCACTGGGCCAACCCTGAAATCCTGCGGGAGCTCAGCAAGGGCATCAGCCAAGGTCTGTTTCTTAGGGGGAAGGCAGCCCAGGTGGGATAAAATGTCTGAGTATCAATTGGAACAATTGTTTTCTTCTTTGTGATTGTGGTTGAGTAGAAATGGAGCAATGCACCTTTATGGGAACAGGGTCCCCAAGTGTCCATGGCAGGATTGGGAAAAGTGTCATGACCAAGCAGGGAGAGATGTCTGTTTAGCACTGGTGAGGTGCCATGTGAGGGGCTGTGGGCAGTCCTGGGCTCTGCAGTGTGAAAATGAAGTTGGTTTAGTAAAACAAAACCATTTCAGGGTCAGCAATATTCTAAAGGGTCTGGAGGAACTATCCTAGAGGAGAATCTGAGAGAGTCTGAACTCCCAGAGGACAAGGCTGGACAGGGGTGTATCATCAGTGTGTGCAAATCCCTGATGGTGAGGAATGAAGATGTTCTCATCAGTGCATATGTGGTTGACAAGAGGCCTTGATCACAAGGGAACACAGACAGAATTCTCTGGGGAAAAGAACGGAAGAATTTTTCAGTGTGAGGTTGGTAATGGAATGGAAGAGGTGGTGGCTACTGCTGGGAGATCAAAACATGAACTGTCCAAGGTGCTGGAAACTCTGCTCATTCTCATCTTGCTTGAGCAGAAGGGAATGAAGCACTTGCGCTTCAGAGTTCCTGCTCAAGTGGAAGATTTTATGACAGTTTTTCGGAGGTCTTGAGAGTCGTGGTGGGAAGAGAGTTTGTCAGGTGTGTGCTGGCACGGAGAGACTTTTCCAGAGCCATGAGCAGGAGAAGATTAATGTGCCAAAGCCATTGTTGTAGCAGGTGTTGGGCTTGTGTAATGTTTTGGAAAGTTCCTCCCCTTCTCTGCTTCCGGTGCCACTCTTTGTTGTTAGTGGTGGTGAAAATTTCCTAGAGTAAAGCGTAGTGCCGCTTTTCCATTTTCCCCAATGTCCTGCTGAGTCCCAGCACTGTCCTGGGTGAGGATGTGCGACCATTGGAATTCAAATAGGAAGAGGAGGCATCTCAGGCTTTGATACAGGAAAAGCTTTATTGAGGCAGAAGAATGAAGATACAAGAGAATGAAATAGAAGGAATCCAGCGTGAGGTGCAGGTAGGACAACCAGCTGAGGGGCTTTGCTTGCCAGAGCTGTTGCCAGAGCCCTGAGCTGGTGGTGGCCAGGCTGGTGCTGAGGGTCCTTAGCAGGTGTAGCAGCTCCCTCTGCCATAGTAGCCCAGGCCTCCCAGCCCATAGCCACAGCCCAGCCCATAGCCAAATCCACGGCCATAGCCAAAGCCACCAAAGCCACCAAATCCTCCAGAGATGGGCTGGCCCTGCACATTGAGTTCAGTGCCCACGGCAGCCGAGGAGGTGGATCCGACGGCGGTGTTCTGGGGGAAGGAGGTCATGATGGGTCCTGGAAAGGTGACCAGCACAGGGGAAGGGTCGATGACAACACGGGAGTCCTGGCATTGGAGGGCACAGGGCTCATTGCAGCTGTTGGCCAGTGGGGTGGGTCCACAGGGTCGGCAGCAGGCCATGGTTGTGGTGTGGAGGATTCCTGGAAGAGAGCAGGGGTAAGGGGTGAAGTGCCAGGAGGATGAGGGAGTATGGAGGCTGTTGTGGGGCTGTGGTGAGCAGTAAGAGCTGCTGAGACTGGGACCGAGAATTCTGGAAGAGAGAGGGGCCTGGTGTACAGAAGCAGGAGTAGCAGGAGTTTGAGGCTCACCTTGTTGTTGGTAGAAGCAGGAGGAGAAGGCGTGAGGAGAAGTGTGTGAGGGAGAGAGGCTCTGGGCTGGCTTTTATGCTGGTCATGGAGGGGTGGGACAGCCTTGTCCCATGACCTTGGGGCATTTTTTACGCAGCAGTTTTTTCCTGGCCCAGCCTGGCAAGTCCTGAGGTGGGGAGTGTTTCCTTCCTGCAGTTCTGCAGTTTCACGTCCTTCCCTTGAGGCTGTGTCCCTCTGACCTTGGCGGTCCCTTTTAATTGCCAGAATTAGAGGCCAGCGTGTGGTTGTTGGCCGCGCGTGTCAGGGCACGTAGAAGATTCAGCCAAAGCTGAGGGGAATTTGGTGTCATCCGAGGTCATTCCATGGCATATTGAGAACATGTCCCATTTGCATTCTTGCCTCCTGCCTGAAAGAACTCCAGCTCTCTCAGCTTCTCCCTGTTTTATGGAACGTCCAGACCAGAACCCTTTGGGCCCAGCACTTCAGGCCCTTCTCAGGCCACCATGCTGGACACCTGGACTTGCCTGGGTTTTGAGGATCTTGCAATACTCGCCTCCAAAAACCCTGGGCAGCTTCCATATCCTCTTTCTGGTAATCAGACATTGCCCAGAGATTTGATCTCACTCCTCTACACTCAGCCCAAGTCAAGACCCAAAATGTTAAAGGACCCTTAATATCAAAACCTTGCAGACAAGAGGGACACCGAGACACCCACAGAGCACACCCACTGGTAAAGGCGATGTCTCCAGTCATCCTTTGCCAACTGGGAAAATTGTGTGGAGAGAGGGAATGGGATGGAAGGGGTGGCAGCAGATACTTGGGACCGCTGGAAAGCCCAGACCAACCAGTCAGGGCTGAGAGAGGTTGGAGGCAACTCTTCACAACATGCCCAAAACCCACGGCAACGCAGTGCCACAGGGTGACCTCAGTGACAACTCTCCAGCTCTCCAAAGCTTTGGTCAAGCCCGTGCCAACCACACCAGAATTCGGTCTCTAAAATCCACACTTAAAGGCTTTCACCAAGGTGAGATGGACACAGCCTCAAGAGCAGGACTTGGAATCTCAGAATTTCACAAAGAAATTCCCAAATAATGGAAGAGAAGAAAAGAGGTGACTGTTGACCATCTGTTAGTAATTAATGGCTATTTGCTAAGAGGAACATAACACTAAGACTTGAAGGATATAAATGATGAAACCTTCCGGCTTGAATGCGGAATAAATGAATTGACGTCACAAACCAGCCTGGGAACAAAGGGACAGGCCCCATTTGTTGTTTATTTCTTAGATTTCTGAATGAGGTGAAAAATTACATTTTAAATGACAGATTAGGCTGTTGTGTAAATTTAAGAAATCCAAGTGGATCATAACAGTGGAACAAGTTCAGCCGGAACAGCCTCTGCTTTTCCAGATCCTCTCCCTTAATCCCATTCAAGACACAAGGCCATGAGCTCTCATTTATCCATCAGGGAGAGCTCCCAGGCACCAGGACCTTGCCAAGCTCTTCCAGAGTGACCTCCCCAGGACATCAGCAGCTCCCTCAGCATTCCTGGGTGCAACACAGTGACTGATGGACATCCAGCGGCACAGAACAGAAGCCCGGTCTTCATAAGGCACCCACAAACCACAGCACATGAGTGCCACAAAATGACCAACCCGATGACATTGCAAATTTTCAGGGCTCTGGTTGTACATTCACCCCTCCCTGACACACAATGAACAATCAAATAGCCCCAAATACCAACTCTTACTCTAAAGCTGCCGCCAAGGTCAGATGGACAAAGCCTCAAGGGAAGGACATGAAACTGCAGAATTGCATGAAGGAACACACTCCCCACCTCATGACTCACCAGGCTGGGCCAGGAAAAAACTGCTGCCTAAAAAATGCCCCAAGGGCTGTCCCGCCCCTCCACGACCAGCATAAAAGCCAGACCAGCACCTCTCTCCCTCACACACTTCTCCTCACGCCTTCTCCTCCTGCTGACAACCAGGTGAGCCTCAACTCCCCGACCCTCCTGCACTCCTGAAGCCCCGGCCCCTCTCTTCCAGCACACTCGGCCCCAGCCTCAGCAGCCCTCATGCCTCCCCACAGCCCCAAAACAGCCTCCACTCTCCACCACACCTCAAACCCCCACACCCCTCCCCTGCCCTACCTCACTCCTCTCTCTTCCAGGGACCCTCCACACCACAACCATGGCCTGCTGCCGACCCTGTGGACCCACCCCGCTGGCCAACAGCTGCAACGAGCCCTGTGCCCTCCAGTGCCAGGACTCCCGTGTCGTCATCGACCCTTCCCCTGTGCTGGTGACCCTGCCAGGACCCATCATGACCTCCTTCCCCCAGAACACCGCTGTTGGATCCACCTCCTCGGCTGCCGTGGGCACTGAACTCAATGTGCAGGGCCAGCCCATCTCTGGTGGATTTGGTGGATTTGGTGGCTTTGGCGGCTTTGGCTATGGCCGTGGATTTGGCTATGGGCTGGGAGGCCTGGGCTGCTATGGCAGAAGGGGTGGCTACATCTGCTAAGGGCCCTCAGCACCACTCCTGAGACCAACCACCCAGTCCCTGGAACACATCTCAGGCATTGAGGACGCCTCTCTGTGTCAAGGCTCTCAAACAGGCTCAGCACTTCCAGCTCCTGCTCTCAGGCCACCAAGCAAGGCAGCAGCCAAGGGGTCAGGCTGGGCTGCCTGCAAACATGGCCCATCTGCCTCCTCCTCTTCTCCTGCTCCCTGCTCTGCATCTCCCCTTCAGCTCATTCCAGTTCTCCCTGCTGCAAACCCCTTCTGCCAAACCATAGATCATTGGGAACCTCTACTGGGCCACTCCCAATGTGGGGCAGGACGGCATTTATTCTCTGGCCAAACCTTCTTAAAGGAAGGGACCTCGGCTGATGGTCACCCTACTTGCACCTCAGACCAGCTCCCTTCCACTGGCTGCTCCTGAGTTTTCATTCTTCTACCTCAATAAAGTTTTCTTGCATTAAAATTTCGGATGTCTCCTTCTTTCTCCTCCCAAGTCTCTTCCAGTCTCACTCAGCACTAAGCCAGTGTTGTAGCGGCCACTGGGGTGGGTGTAAAAGTGCTCCAAGACCACTCTTAGGTATTATTTCTGCAGTTCTGCTACCCACTGCCACTCTTTGCTCCTCCAGTGCATCATCACACAAACCCATCAGGTATTGAAACACTGGTCTGGATACACTAATGCAGGTCTATCTTCAGCTCTGGCCCAGGCTCAAGTCTCTCATGGGTGATGTGTTTAATTTCTCTGGACTCCAGTTGCTCCTGCCTGCCATCATCTTCCAGGCCCATCTCCAGCTCTGGTTGAGCAGGTCCATGTCTTCCCTGCTTTCAGGTCCCAGAGCTGAACACACATCTCCAACTCTCACCAGAGTGGAGCAGAGGAGCAGCTGCTTCAGCTGGTGGCCACGCTGTGGGGATGAACCCAGGACACAGGGCTTTTCTGTTCAATGCATTCACGTGGCTGGGGAACGTCCAGTTTTTCACCCACCAACACCCCACGTTCCCCTTGGGACTACTCTCAATCCCCTCATCTCCCAGCCTGTATGCTGCGTGTTTGGGTTTGCTCCAACCCAGACGCAGACGTTTCTGCCCCTCTGCTCTGCTCTGGTGATACTGGAAAACTGCTTATCTCTGGGTTACTGGGAATAAGGAAGATAAGACTCTGGTTTAGAAGATCAAGAGAGCAGCCTTGAGGATGATCCATGGCTGGAGGTTTGGGACAGCCATTGTCCATGACTTTGGGGCATTTTTTCAGATTTCCTTCTCTTGCTTGGCACAGCCTGATGAGTCATGAGGTTACAACTCTACAATTCCATGTCCTGCTCTTGAGGCTGTGCCTGTCTTACCTTGGCAGCAGCTTTGATGAGTTGGTATTCGTTCCAGCATTAGTGGATGAGGGAAGAGATGCCAGTATGCTGTACCTGGACTTGTGCAAGTCTTTTGTTCCCGTGCCAGACAACATCTTTGTCTCTAACCTGGAGAGTTGTGGATGTTGGTTGGAACAGCTGATGGATAAGGAGTGGGCAGGATGGTTCCACTCAAAGAGTTGTGGTCAATGACTCCTGTGTGGAAAATGGTGATAAGCGGTGACCATCAGACTCATGTTGGGATCATCGTGATTTTGCATCCTTGTGAGAAATCTGGATACTGGGATTTAGTGGGATGATCAGCAAAACCAGGGACTACACCAAGCTGAGTGGTGGGGTTGGTTGCCTGGAGGGAAGGGATGGCATTCAGAGGGGCTGGAACAGGTTGGGGATGTGGGATATTGTCAGTCTCATGAAGCTGAACAAGGCCAAGTGCAAGCTCCTGCATCTGGTTTGGAGCAATGCCAAACGTGATTGTAGACTGGACAATGAGTGGATTGAGAGCAGCACAGAGGGGTGTTAGTGGAGGAAGGACGGGACACTCCTGGCCATGGGAATGCACCGACCAGAAATTCCCCATGTCCTGGGCTCATGCCCATGGTGTGGGCAGCAGGCGAGGAAGGGGATTCTGCCACTCTACTCTGGTCTGGTGACACTGGAGTTGTGTATTCAGCTTTGGGACCGGAAAATAAGGAAAGCATGAGGCTGCTCTAGCAGATCTGTAGATGGGCCTAGATGATGAGGGTCTGGAGCAGCTGATGTCCAGCCAAAATGAACACATGGCTTGTGCCAGTGTCAAGGATAGACCTGCATTAGTGTATCCAGGCCTGTGTTGAAGCAAGTGAAGTGCTTCCCTGTGATGCACACAGAGTGCCAGTGTGTCCTAGTGGGTGCTGTAACTCCAGAACTGATTCCTAAGAGAGGTGTTCATGCGATTTGCACCCTCCAAAAGTGGACACATGGATTTGTGCCAAGTGTGGTTGGCACACCTTTGTCAGAAAGAAGTTGAAGGAGACGTTGCAGGTTGCAGGTCAAGAGAATTTTATTGGTGCAAAAGAACAATGAGAGGTCATGAGCAGCCAGTAGAAGGGTCTGAGGTGCAAGTAGGGCACCCATCAGCCAGGGTCCTTTGCTTACAGGAGGTTTGGCCAGAGCATCAAGACCTTCCTGCTCCACAGTCGGAGCTGCCCAGCAGGGGAGCCCAATGGTCTCTGCCTTGAGAGAAGGGGTTTGAAGCACAGGGGTCTGGACAGAGCTGAAGGGGTAATGCAGAGCACAGAGTAGGAGAAGAGAATGAGACAGATGGGCCATGTTTGTAGGCAGCCTGGCCTGGCCCCTTGGCTGGTGCCTGGCCTAGTGACCTGAGAGAAGGAGCTGGAAGTGCTGAGCGTGTTTGAGAGCCTTGACCCAGAGAGACATCCTCAATGCCTGAGATGTGTTCCAGGGAGTGGGTGGTTGGTGTCAGGAGAGGTGCCGAGGCTCCTCAGCAGTTGTAGCCACCCCTTCTGCCGTAGCAGCCCAGGCCTCCCAGCCCATAGCCATAGCCCAGCCCATAGCCAAATCCACGGCCATAACCAAGGCCATAGCCAAGGCCATAGCCAAATCCACCAAATCCACCAGAGATGGGCTGGCCCTGCACACTGAGTTCAGTGCCCACGGCAGCCGAGGAGGTGGATCCAACAGCGGTGTTCTGGGGGAAGGAGGTCATGATGGGTCCTGGCAGGGTGACCAGCACAGGGGAAGGGTCGATGACAACGTGGGAATCCTGGCATTGCAGGGCACAGGGCTCGTTGCAGCTGTTGGCCAGCGGGGTGGGTCCACAGGGTCGGCAGAGGTCGTAGCAGGCCATGGTTGTGGTGTGGAGGGTTCCTGGAAAAGAGGGGAGTGAGGCAGGACAGGAGCATGGGGGTGCAAGGGGCAGTGATACACGGAGGGTCAGGAGTGTGGAGGCTGTTTTGGGGCTGTGGGGAGGCAGGAGGTCTGCAGAGGCTGGGGCTGAGCCTGTAGAAAGAGAGGAGCTAGGGGAGAAGAGCAAGAGGATCCGGGGTTTGAGACTCACCTTGTTGTCAAGAGGAGCAGGAGGTGTGAGGAGAAGATTGTGAGGGAGAGATGTGCTGGCCAGCTTTTATGCTGGTTGTGGTGGGGCGGGACAGCATTGTCCCATGGCCTTGGGGCATTTTTTAGGCAGCAGTTTTTTCCTGGCCCAGCCTGGTGAGTCATGAGGTGGGGAGTGCTTTCCTTCATGTAATTCTGCAATCGCATGTCCTTCTCTTGAGGCTGTGTCCATCTGACCTTGGCGGCAACTTTCATAATTTGGTACTTGGGACGATTTGGTTGTTCAATATGTGTCACAGAGGAACGAATAAACAATGAGAGCCCAGGAGATTTGCGATGTCATCAGTGAGGTCATTTTGTGGCACTCACGCTGTGGTTTGTGGGTGCCTTTTAATGACTGGAACTCTTTTCTGTGCCGCAGGATTGCCATCAGTCATTGTGTTGCACCCAGGAATGCTGAGGGTGCTGCTGATGTCCTGGGGAGGTCACTCTGAAATAGCTTAGAAATGTCCCAGAGCCCTGGGGGCAATTCATGATGAATGAAAGGGGGCTCATTCCCTTGCATCTTGAATGGGATCAGAAGATCGGTTAAACGAGATGCTGTTCAGGCTGAACCTGTTCCGGTTTTATGGTCTATTTGGATTTCTCAAAATGGCATTTCAACATACTCTTACATGTAAAATGCATTCCTTGACCTCATTCACAAATCCAATAATAAACAACAAATGGGGCCCGATCCCTTTGTTCCCAGATTGGTCTGTGGCATCAATTCCCTTATTCTGCATTCAGGCCATCTGGCTTCATATTCTGACAATTGTAATATTGTGGTCCTGTGAACAAAACCCAGTAATTACTGCCTGATGGTCAGCGTGCTCCCCTTTCCCTCTCTGTCATGACCTGGGTGTGTGTTTATGGAATTCCACGATTCCATGTCCATCTCTTGAGGCCCTCTCCTTCAGACCTTGGCGACAGCTTTTAACTGTGAGTTATTGATATTAGGGTGTTAGTGGGACTTGGGAGGGTTTTCTCAGAAGGTGAGTGTCAGGGAGGGCTGAATAAACAACCAAAACTCTGGGGAGGTGTGGTTGTCATCAGCAAGGTCACCAGCCTGTGGCACTGGTGTGCTGCGGTTTGCGGGTTGTGTTGGGAAGAGGGGCCCCATTCCCTCCCTGCCCTATCAGGCTGCTCTGGGATTTGTAGCTGTGTAGAGCTGTTTTCCGTTCCCTCACATTCTGTCCCTCCACACCTTGATCTCACCAGACTATGCCGGAGGCTAGACCTGACCTTTCCTGTTGACTTTGCTCTGTGGGTGTCTTGCTGCCCCTCTTGCCTTTAAAGTTTTATTCTCTGGGGCCTTAGGGGCCTTTACTTGTGCTGATTGCCAAGAGCTGTGGTTGCTTGTGATTGTCCAAAAGAGGATCTGCAGGTCACCCGGGGTTGTTGGAGGTGAGCATTGCATGGTCCTTGACAACCAGGCAAGTCCAGGTTGTGTCAGTGCCCACTGTGGTGGCCTGAGAAAGGTTTGAAGGGCTGGACCTAGAGGCTTGTGGTCAGTGTGCCAAAGTCCAGATGGCAGCAAGTCCCCAGTGCTGTAGCCCAGGAGTTGGATCCTTTGGACTGACACAGGAAACCTGAGTGGTTCTGGACATCTGTTGTAGCCCAGCAAGGGCATCAGCCAAAGGCTGTTTCTTGGGAAGAAGGAGGAAGTCATCCCATATAGGAAGGAATGTCTGGATATCATTTGGTACAATCTTTTCCAAAAAGCCTATTTGGTTGTGGTTGAGAAGAAATGGAGCAGGAGGTGTCTGTGAACCCTTGTGGGGAAAGGGACCCCAAGATTGCAGGGTGAGATCTGGAAAAGTGTTGTGATGGGGCAGGACGAGGTGAGTGTTGGTGTCTGCTCAGCACTGGCGAGGTCCCATGTGAGGTGTTTTGGGCAGTTCTGGGCTCCCCAGTGGGACCAGCTCAGGGACACCCAGATACAAAAGGGGCTTCTAGATGAGAAGCCGAGATAGCCAGGGGACAAGAATTGATGGGAGGGTTGTCATCAGTGTGTCCAAATCCCTGATGGTGGGGAATGAAGTTGAGGGAGCTCAGCTGTTCTCAGCAGTGCACATGTGCAGGGCAATAGAGCAAGGGCAAGGGAAATGGAAAGAAGGATGGAATTCCATGGGCAAAGAAGACAAAAATCTTTCATTGTGAGGGTGGCCACAGTGTGGAGAGGTGGTGAAGTCTCTGTCTTAGGCGAGCAAAATATGAACTGCCCATGGTGCTGGAAATGCTGTTCCTGTTGGTCATGCTTGAGCCGGGGAGTTGGAAGCACTTGCACTATAGAGTTCCTGCTCAAGTGGTTGATGTTGTTTCTCTCTTTACTGGAAGGGCTCAAGTGCCCTGGTGGGGAAGACAGTTTGTCAAGTGTGCACTGGCATGGAGTGACTTTTGCAGTTCTGTGCCAAGGAGAGAATTGTGTCAAAGCGTCTGGTGTAGCAGTTGAGGGGTATGTGTTATGTTCTATGAGGTGTCCCCTCCTGTACTTCCCATGCCAGAATTTGTTATTAGTTGTTTTGACGTACATGTAAGGAAAAGTTTTTCTGCCCTCTTCCATGCATCTTCAATGACCTGTTCAGCTCTGGAATGTGCTGGGTGGGGAGGCGAGACCATTGGAATAATACAAAACAATAAGGAGGTGTATTGGTTTGGCACAGCCTGGTTTTTGATAGCAGGGGGCCACGAAGATGGCTCCTGTGGGAAGCTGCTGGAAACTTCCACCATGTCCGGCAGAGTCAATGGCTGATGGCTGTGAAGATGAACATGCTGCTGGCCAAATCTGGGACCAATGAGGGAGGTTGGTAGCGCCTCTTTGATGACATATTTACGAAGAAAATCAAAACAAAGTCACGGGTTTGGCTTCTGGTCAGAGAAAAGGAGGAGGTGAGAACATGTGAGGGGAAACAACATGGAGACACCAAGGTCAGTGAAGAAGGAGGGGAAGGACGTGCTCCAGGTGCCAGAGCCGAGATTCCTCTGCAGGCCATGGTGAAGACCACGGTGAAGCAGCTGTGCCCCTGGAGACATGCAGCCCATGGGGATCCATGGGGGGATCCATGAGGGATGGAGAGATCCACCTGCAGCCCATGAGGATCCACAGCGGATGCAGAGATCCACCCACAGCCTGTGGGGGAGTTGCCCATTCCAGAGCAGGTCGATTCCTGGAGGAGGATGTTATTCAGTGGAAGACCCGGTGGAGACAGAGGGCCCTTGCTTCCAGGCTGGAGCAACCTGTCATTGGAGGTCTGCACCCCATGGAGGAGTGACCTGTGCTGCAGCAGTTTTGGGAGGACTGTCTGCCGGTGGGAGGGGCTCATGTTGCAGCAGGTGTGGTAGGACTGCTGCTTGTGAGAGTGGATGGAAAGGTTTTCATGCTGGAAAGGCTAATGGAGAACTGTATCCCGTGGGAGGGACCCCATGGCCTCAGAAGGAAAGGACTCCTCTCCCAGAGTAGCGGAACAAAATCTTGGGGATGAACTG
The DNA here is from genome assembly GCA_034509425.1 of Eopsaltria australis. Classification (NCBI taxonomy): domain Eukaryota; kingdom Metazoa; phylum Chordata; class Aves; order Passeriformes; family Petroicidae; genus Eopsaltria; species Eopsaltria australis. The sequence continues at coordinate 196,233 of JAVTVJ010000308.1, read as the reverse complement.
ACCAAAAACCCCCACACCCCGTATCCCCGTGCTGTTGGTGGAAGGAGAGAGGGGTTGGAGGGGAAAAGGTGTTTTAAGGGCTTATTTTACTTCACATTAAACTCTTCTGATTGTGTTAGTATTAAAATTCACTTTGCGATTAAAGTTGAGCCTGTTTTGCCCTTGAAATATTTCTCCCAGTCCTTATCTCACTCCTGAAGTGTTCGCTAATTTTTATATTCTCTTATTTGCCCAGGTGTGGCAGGGGAGGGTGAGCGAGCAACTGTCATGGGAGTCTGGCATTGGCCCAGTGTCAAACCACGACAAGAGACATCCCAGGTTTGATGCAGGAAAATTTTATTTATGTGAGAGAATGAAAAGTCAAGGGAAAGAAGTGGAAATAATGTGAGGTGCAAGTAGGAAAACCACCAGCCGAGGTGCTTTGCTTGGAGGAGCCATTGCCAGAGCCACGAGCTGGTGGTGTCAGAAGTGGTGCTGAGGGCCCTTAGCAGTTGTAGCCACCCCTTCCACCGTAGCAGCCCAGGCCTCCCAGCCCATAGCCATAGCCCAGCCCATAGCCAAATCCACGGCCATAGCCAAGACCGTAGCCACCAAATCCACGGCCATAGCCAAGGCCATAGCCGCCAAAGCCACCAAATCCACCAGAGATGGGCTGGCCCTGCACATTGAGTTCAGTGCCCACAGCAGCCGAGGAGGTGGATCCAACAGCGGTGTTCTGGGGGAAGGAGGTCATGATGGGTCCTGGGAAGGTGACCAGCACAGGGGAAGGGTCGATGACAACGCGGGAGTCCTGGCACTGGAGGGCACAGGGCTCGTTGCAGCTGTTGGCCAGCGGGGTGGGTCCACAGGGTCGGCAGCAGGCCATGGTTGTGGTGTGGAGGGTTCCTGGAAGAGAAGGGATTGAGGCAGGGTAGGGGTGTGCGGCTGTGAGGGTCAGTGGTGCAGGAGGGTGAGGGAGTGTGGAGGCTGTTGTGGGGCTGTGGGGAGGTGTGAGGCCTGCTAAGGCTGGGGCTGAGCATCCTGGAAGAGAAGGGCAAGGGGTGCAGGATCAGGAGTTTCAGGGGTTTGAGTCTCACCTGGTTGTCAGCAGGAGCAGGAGGAGAAGGTGTGAGAAGTGTGTGAGGGAGAGAGGCACTGGTCTGGCTTTTATGCTGGTCTTGGAGGGGCGGGACAGCCTTGTCCCATGGCCTTGGGGCATTTTTTAGGCAGCAACTCTTGACTGGACCAGCCTGGCATGAAGTCATGATGTAGGGAGTGTTTTCCTTCACGTAATTCAGCAATTCCTTGTCCAGCTCTTGATGCTGTGTCCATCTGACCTTGGCGGCAGCTTTCATGGATTGGTATTTGTGTGGATGTGATTGTTCAGTGCGTGTCAGCGAGGGCTGAATGAGCAACCAGAGCCCCGGAAATGTGCAGTGTCATCAGTGAGGTCATTTTGTGGCACTGGAGTGCTGTGCTTTGTGGGTGCCTTGTAGAGATTGGGCCCCACTTCTGTGCCACTGGATGTCCATCAGTCATTGTGTCACACCCAGGAATGCTGAGGAAGCTGCTGATGTCCTGGGGAGGTCACTCTGCAGTAACTTTTAAAGGTTCTGTTGCTTGGGGGCACTTCCCTTGGATGAAAGAGAGCTCCTCCTGTTGTGTCTTGAATAAGATGGCAGAAGATTTTAAGAATGAGAGGCTGTACAGCCTCAACTTGTTCCAGTGTTGAGGTCCATTTGGATTTCTCAAATTTGTACCAGAAACATACTCCGTCTTGTAAAATTTATTTCTTCAACCCATTCAAAAATCCAATAAACAAACAACAAACCTGGTCCGATCCCTTTCTGGCCGCAGCTGGTGTGTGACGTCAACTTCCCCATTCTGCATTCAAACCATCAGGTTTCATAAATTTATCCTATAATCTTAATTTTGTGCTCCTGTTGGCAAAAGCCAGTAATTACTAGAAGATTGCCAGTGAGCTCCTCTTCCCTCCTACGTCATGGTGCTGGCGTGTCTTTGTGGAATTCTGCTATTCCATTCCCTTCTCTTGAAATCATGTTTATTTGACCTTGGTGGAACAATTAAATGCAAATATTAGAGGTAAAGGTTGATGTTGATGGTGAGAGCCAGGGAGCGCTGAAAATGTGACCAAGGCTTTTGAGAGGTGGAGCATCATCAGCGAAGCCACCTGGTGGCACTCATGTGCTCTGATTTTTTGTTGTGTTTTGAAGGGGGGCCTCAAAACTTCAAACCCTGTCAGGCTGATCTGGGATTTGCAGGAGTGCTGCTTGTGTAGGGCGGCTCCTTCCATCACCTTGCCTCCTTCCCACCACCATGTTGGCATCTCTCCATGCCTTCCTACATGCCTGGTGTTTCCCCTTGGATATGGGAAAGCAATCCCTGGGATATAGGGAGACCTCCCATGCAGCCTAAAGTCTTGTCTTGGTTAATCCGTAGAGCTTCTCTCACCTGGGCCCAGCAAGGTCTCACTGTGGCGTCACAGTGCTGGGCTCTGGCTGACCCATGGAAAGGAAAAATGGTGAAAGATAAGGAGAACAAAACACGTGAGAAGCACAATTACTCCTCCATTGATTAATCCACCCTTTAGCCATGTACCTTTTGTGGCAAAAAACTCCACCAGTTACCTGGACAGGGTTAGGAGAAGAAATACAAGCAAGTTGAGAGAGTTGTCCATACAATTGCCCGTCACTGGTGAAGTTCCACCATGGAGCATGGACATGGACATGGTTGACCAAGAGCAATGCAGGGAGACCATGACACTGGCAGCACTGGAACATCCTTAAAATGAGAAGAAATGAGAGACCTGGAATTTCAGGCAGGAGAAAAAATGCCAATGGGACATGTCAATGTGCCATGGAATGACCTCAGTGATGACTTCCCACTTCTCCAAAGCTTTGGTTGACTCTTCAATGTGTCCTGACACGTGCTGTCACCAACAAGATAATGGTCACTAATTCTTGCAGTTTAGAGATGCCACCAAGGTCATATGGACACAGCCTCAAGTGAAAGAGATGGAGTTGGAGAGTCAAAGGAAAGAAAACAATCCCCACTTCATGACTCACAAGCCTGTGCCAGGCAAGAGCTGCTGCCTAAAAAATGCCCCAAGGCCATGGACAAGGTTGTCCCGCCCCTCCACGACCAGCATAAAAGCCAGCCTGGAGCCTCTCTCCTTCACACACTTCTCCTCAAGCCTTCTCCTTCTCCTGTGAAGACAAGGTGAGTATCAAGTCCTGGGCCCTACTGCTCCTGCCCCCCTCCTGATCCTGCCCCCCTCTCTGCCAGAAGGCTCAGGCCCAGCCTCAGCCGCCCTCACGCCTCCCCACAGCCTCACAACAGCCTCCATATTCCCTCACCCTCCTGCATCACCACCCCACCCACCCCCACACCCCTACCCTGCCCTACCTCACTCCCCTCTCTTCCAGGAACCCTCCACACCACAACCATGGCCTGCTGCCGACCCTGTGGACCCACCCCGCTGGCCAACAGCTGCAATGAGCCCTGTGCCCTCCAATGCCAGGACTCCCGCGTCATCATCGACCCTTCCCCTGTGCTGGTCACCTTTCCAGGACCCATCATGACCTCCTTCCCCCAGAACACCGCCGTTGGATCCACCTCCTCGGCTGCTGTGGGCACTGAACTCAGTGTGCAGGGCCAGCCCATCTCTGGTGGATTTGGTGGCTTTGGTGGCTTTGGCTATGGGCTGGGCTATGGCCGTGGATTTGGCTATGGGCTGGGCTATGGCTGTGGGCTGGGAGGCCTGGGCTGCTATGGCAGAAGGGGTGGCTACATCTGCTAAGGGCCCTTGGCACCACTCTGGACACCACCAGCTCGTTGCTCTGGCGACAGCTCCTGCAAGCAAAGCACCTCGGCTGATGGTCACCCTGTTCTCTCCTCAAAACAGATTATTTCCACTTCTTTCCCCTGGCTTTTCATTCTTTTGCCTCAATAAAATTTGCCTGCATCAAAGCCTGAGATGCCTCCTTATCTTTTTGTATTCCAATGGTCTCACCTCCTCACCCAGCACATTCCAGAGCTCAACAGGCCACACAGGGTGTGTGGAACAGGACAAGACTTTTCCTTATATATATATCAAAACAACAAATAACAAATTCTGGCACATGAAGCAGGTGAGGGAACATCTTGCAGAACATATCACACATCCCTCAACTGCTACACCAAAATCTTTGAAACATCAATTCTCTCCTCAGCACAAAAATGGAAAGTCATTTAATGCCAGCATACACTTGACAAGCTCTCTTCCTGAGCAGGACTCTTGAAGACTTCCAGCAGAGAGAGGAACAACATCAACCACTTGATCAGGAACTCTGTAGTGCAAGTGCTTCAAGTCCCCTGCTCACTCAAGACCAACAGGAACAGCATTTCCAGCACCATGGACAGTTCATATTTTGCTCTCCTGCGACAGCTATGCCTCCAGCTCTTCCAATCTCTGACCATCCTTGTAATGAAAGATTTTTGTCTTCTTCACTCATGGAGTTCCATTTCTTTTCACTTGCTCTCTTGCCATCTTGTCCTCTACGTGTGCACTGCTGAGAACAGCCGGGCTCCCCCAACTTTATTCCCCACCATCAGGGATTTGGACACACTGATGACAACCCCCCCATCAATTCTTCTCCCCTGGGAGTCCTGGCTCTCTCAGTTTCTCATCTAGGAAACATCTTTCAGACCCTTTGGCATCTGGGTGTCCCTGAGCAGGTCTCACTGGGGAGCCCAGAACTGCCCAAAACACCTCACATGGGACCTCGCCAGTGCTGAGCAGACACCAACACTCACCTCGTCCTGCCCCATCACAACACTTTTCCAGATCTCACCCTGCAATCTTGGGGTCCCTTTCCTCACAAGGGTTCACAGACACCTCCTGCTCCATTTCTTCTCAACCACAACCAAATAGGATTTTTGGAAAAGAAAACAATTGTTGCAAATGATACCAACACATTCCTTCCTATATGGGATGACTTCCTCCTTCCTCCCAAGAAACAGCCTTTGGCTGATGCCCTTGCTGAGCTCCAGCAGATGTCCAGAACCACTTAGGTTTCCTGTGTCAGTCCAAAGGATCCAGGTCCTGGGCTACAGCACTGGGGACTTGCTGCCATCTGGACTTTGGCACACTGACCACAAGCCTCTAGGTCCAGCCCTTCAAACCTTTCTCAGGCCACCACAGTGGGCACTGACACAACCTGGACTTGCCTGGTTGTCAAGGACCATGCAATGCTCACCTCCAACAACCTTGGGTGACCTCCAGATCCTCTTTTGGACAATCACAAGCGACCACAGCTCTTGGCAATCAGCCCAAGTAAAGACCCCTAAGGCCCCAGAGAATAAAACTTTAAAGGCAAGAGGGGCAGCAAGACACACACAGAGCAAAGTCAACAGGAAAGGTCAGGTCTAGCCTCCGGCATAGTCCAGTGAGATCAGGGTTATGAGGGATGGAATGTGAGGGAACGGAAAACAGCTCTACACAGCTACAAATCCCAGAGCAGCCTGACAGGGCAGGGAGGGAATGGGGCCCCTCTTCCCAACACAAACCGGCAAACCACAGCACACCAGTGCCACAGGCTGGTGACCTTGCTGATGACAACCACACCTCCCCAAAGTTTTGGTTGTTTATTCAGCCCTCCCTGACACTCACCTTCTGAGAAAACCCTCCCAAGTCCCACTAACACCCTAATATCAATAACTCACAGTTAAAAGCTGTCACCAAGGTCTGAAGGAGAGGGCCTCAAGAGATGGACATGGAATCGTGGAATTCCATAAACACACACCCAGGTCATGACAGAGAGGGAAAGGGGAGCACGCTGACCATCAGGCAGTAATTACTGGGTTTTGTTCACAGGACCACAATATTACCATTGTCAGGATATCAATCATGATGAAACCGGGTGGCCTGAATGCGGAATACAGGAATTGACACCGCAGACCAACCTGGGAACAAAGGGATCGGGCCCCATTTGTTGTTTATTATTGGATTTGTGAATGAGGTCAAGGAATACACTTTACATGTAAGAGTATTTTGAAATTAAAATTTGAGAAATCCAAGTGAAGAAAAAACTGGAACAGGTTCAGCCTGAACTGCGTCTGTTTACTGGATCTTCTGATCCCATTCAAGACACAAGGCCACGAGCTCTCATTCATCCATGAGAAAGTGCCCCCAGGCACCGCCACCTTTCCAAGCTGCTTCAGAGTGACCTCCCCAGGACATCAGCAGCTTCCTCAGCATTCCTGGGTGGACCACAATGTCTGATGGACATCCAGCGGCATGGAAAAGAGTCCCAGTCATTAGAAGGCACCCACAAACCGCAGCACGGGAGTGTCACAAAATAACCTCACTGATGACATTGCTGTTCTTCAGGGCCCTAGGTGTTTACCCAGCACTCCTTCACATGCATTGAGTAAAAAAATCCTCTCATGAAAGTTGCCGCCACGATCGCATGGGCAAAGACTCAAGAGCAGGAGATGGAATTGCAGAATTACATGAAGAAAAACACTCCCCACCTCATGACTCATCAGGCTGGGCCACGCAACGGCTGCTGCCTAAAAAATGCCTCAAGGCAATGGGACAAGACTGTCCCACCCCACCACAACCAGCATAAAAGCCAGACCAGCACCTCTCTCCCTCACACACTTCTCCTCATTCCTTCTCCTCCTTCTCCTGCTGACAACCAGGTGAGACTCAACCCCTGACCCTCCTGCACTCCTGAACCCCTGGCCCTTCTCTTCCAGCATGCTCAGCCCCAGCCTCAGCAGCCCTCATGTCTCCCCCAAGCCCCACAACAGCCTCCACACTTCCTCGCCCTCCTGCATCACCACCCCACTTCCCTGCCCTGCCTCACTCCCCTCTCTTCCAGGAACCCTCCACACCACAACCATGGCCTGCTACGACCTCTGCCGACCCTGTGGACCCACCCCACTGGCCAACAGCTGCAACGAGCCCTGTGCCCTGCAATGCCAGGACTCCAGCGTCATCATCAACCCTTCCCCTGTGCTGGTCACCCTGCCAGGACCCATCATGACCTCCTTCCCCCAGAACACCGCTGTTGGATCCACCTCCTCGGCTGCTGTGGGCACTGAACTCAGTGTGCAGGGCCAGCCCATCTCTGGTGGATTTGGTGGCTTTGGTGGCTACGGCCTTGGCTATGGCCGTGGATTTGGCTATGGGCTGGGCTATGGCTACGGGCTGGGAGGCCTGGGCTATGGCTATGGCAGAAGGGGTGGCTACAACTGCTAAGGACCCTCTGTGCCACACCTGAGACCAACCACCCACTCCCTGGAACACATCTCAGGCATTGAGGATGCCTCTCTGTGTCAAGGCTCTCAAATGGGCTCAGTGCTTCCAGCTCCTGCTCTCAGGCCACCAAGCAAGGCTTCAGGGAAGGCTGCCTGGAAACAAGGACCATCTCCCTCTTCTCTTGTCCCACTCTGTGCTTTTCATCGTCCCTTCAGCTCTGTCCAGTCCTCTCTGCTGCAAACCCCTTCTCCTAAGCTGGAGAGCATCAGGGACCTCCACCATTGGACTGCTTCCAATCCAGGGCTGGAAGGTCTTGATGCTCTGGCCAAACCTCCACACAAAGCTACTCTGCTGATTGTCACTCTGCTCACATCTCAGACCAGTTCTCTTCCATGGGCTGCTCCTGAATTTTCAGTCTTCTACCTTAATAAAGTTTTCTTGCGCCACAACCTCAGATGACTCTTTCTTGTTCCAGGACTCTTCCAGTCTAACTCAGCACTAAGGCAAGTTTGTGCAGGCCATTGGCATGGGTGAAAAAGTGCACCAAGGCCTGTTTTAGGAAATACAGCTCCAGTTCCACTACTCCCTGACATGGTTTGGTCTTCCAGAGCACCACAGAAACCCTTCACTCACTTGAATGCAGGCCTGGATACACAAATGCAGGTCTTTCCCTGCCTCTGACACAAGCCCCTCAAGGACAGTATATTCACTTTGGCTCCAGCCCCTCATCTTCTCCCAGGCTCATGTCCAGGTCTGTTTGAGCAGGTCCTTGTCTCCCTTCTCATGAATGGCCCAACCTAGCAAGTCATGAGTTGGGGATTCATTGTCTTCCCCCAAATCCACAAGGTCATGTCCTGCTCTTGAGGCTGTGTCCATCCCACCTTGGTATGACCTTTAAATTTGACAAGTTTTAGAGAACATATTCTGGTATTTATGGCTCATGTCAGGGTGGGCTGAAGATGCGACCAAAGCTTTGGAGAGGTGAGGGTGTCATCACTGAGGTCACCCTGTGGCACTGGTGTGTTGTGGTTTGTGTGTGTGTGGGGAAGAGTTGCCCCCACTCTCTTGCAGTCCTGTCAGGCTGCTCTGCATTTTGCAGCTGTTTCAAGTAGGTGGTGTTGCCACTTCAATCACATTCCTTCCCTCCATGCTTTTCTCCCAGCTGGCAAAGGCTGACACTGGACAATCTTTTTCCCATTGGTTGTGCTCTGTGTGTGTCTTGGTGCTCCTTTTGCCTTTAAGGTTTTGATATGCATGGTCTTTTGGATTGTTCCTTGGGTTAAGGATGGAGGTGACTTCTCTGGGCTATGTCTGATTGTCAGGAAGAGGATTGAGCAGTTTCCCAGGCTGGTTGGAGGATAGTATTGCATAATCCTCGACAAAAAACAGGCACATCCAGATTGTGTCAGTGCCCACTGTGGTGGCCTGAGAAGGGTCTGAAGGGCTGGGCCCAAAGGCTTGTGGTCAGTGTCCCAAAGTCCAGATGGCAGCAAATCCCCAGTGTTGTAGCCCGGGGCCAACCCTGAAAACCTGAGTGGTCCTGGACATCTGTTTGAGCTCAGCAAGGGCAGCAGCCAAGTCCTCTTTGTTGGTAGGAGTCATCCCAGCTATGAAGGAATGTGTTGGTATCAGTAGGAGAATTTGTTTTCTTCTCTAAAAAATCTTTGTGGTTGAGAAGAAGTGAAGCAGGAGGTGTCTCTATGTGGGAAAAGGGACTGCAAGTTTTCCAGGGAAGAAGTGGGAAAAGTGTGATGAGACAGGGGGAGGTGAGTCTTGCTGTCTCCTGAGAGATGGTGACATCCCATATGAGGTGTTATGGGCAGTCCTGGGCTCGCCACTGTGAAAATGAAATCAATTTAATGAATCAAGATGGTTTTGGGGCCAGCAATGTTCTGAAGGGGCCGCGGTAAGTTTCCTAGAGGAGAGGCTGAGAGAGCTGGGACTCCCAGTGGACAAGGGTGGACAGGGGGATGTCATCAGTGTGTGCAAATCCCTGATGGTGGAGAACAAAGACAAGAGACCCCGACTGTCCTCAGAAGCGCACACGTGCAGGGCAAGATGCCTTGGGCACAAGGGAAAAGAGATGGAATCCCATGGGCAAAGAAGACAGAAATCTTTCATCGAGGGTGGCCACAGAGTGGAAGAGGTGGTCTCTATCCTGGGAGATTAAACACTGATCCGTCCATGGTTCTGGAAATGCTGCCCTAATGCTCTTGCTTGAGCAGGGGAACTGAAGCACTTGCACTCCAGAGTTCCTGCCCAAGTGGTTGATGTTTGCTGGAAGGCTTCAAGAGACCTGGTGGGGAAGAGAGTTTGTCAAGTGTGCACTGGCATGGAGTGACTTTTGCAGTTTTGTGTCTAGGAGAGCAATTGTTGTGTCAAAGTTTTTGGTGTAGCAGTTGTGGGGTGTGTGACCTGTTCTTCAAGATGTCCCCTCCCCTGCTTCATGAGCCAGAATTTGTTATTCGTTGTTTTGACATATATGTAAGGAAAAGTGTTGTTGCTCTGTTCCATGTACCCTCAACGGCCTGCTGAACTCTGGAATGTCCAGGGTGAGGATGTGAGACCATAGGAATAAAAACAGATAAGGAGGTGTCCAAGGTTTGATGGAGGTAAACTTTATTGATACGAAAGAATGAAAAGTCAGGGGAAAGAAGTAGAAATAATCTGTGGTGATGTTCGAGCAGGGTGACCATCAGGCGAGGTGATTTGCTTGCAGGAGCTGTCGCCAGAGCCGCAAGCTGGTGGTGTCAGGAGTGGAGCCGAGGCTCCTTAGCAGATGTAGCCACCCCTTCTGCCATAGCAGCCCAGGCCTCCCAGCCCATAGCCATAGCCCAGCCCATAGCCAAATCCACGGCCATAGCCAAAGCCGCCAAAGCCAAATCCACCAAATCCACCAGAGATGGGCTGGCCCTGCACACTGAGTTCAGTGCCCACAGCAGCCGAGGAGGTGGATCCGACGGCGGTGTTCTGGGGGAAGGAGGTCATGATGGGTCCTGGCAGGGTGACCAGCACAGGGGAAGGGTTGATGATGACGCTGGAGTCCTGGCACTGGCGGGCACAGGGCTCGTTGCAGCTGTTGGCCAGCGGGGTGGGTCCACAGGGTCGGCAGAGGTCGTAGCAGGCCATGGTTGTGGTGTGGAGGGTCCCTGGAAGAGAGGCGATTGAGGTAGGGCAGAGGTATGGGTGTGGGAGAGGCAGTGATGCAGGAAGGCAAGGGAGTGTGGAGGCTGTTGTGGGGCTTGGGGGAGATGTGAGGGCGGCTGAGGCTGAGGCCGAGCATACTGGAGGAGAGGGACCAGGGGTGTAGGATCAGGAGGGTCAGGGGTTTGAGACTCACCTGGTTGTAGGCACAGGAGCAGAAGGAGTCAGGAGCAGTGTGTGAAGGAGAGAGACTCTGGGCTGGCTTTTATGCTGGTTGTGGAGGGGCGGGACAGCCTTGTCCCATTGCCTTGGGGCGTTTTTCAGTCAGCAGCTTTTGCCTGGCTCAGCCTGGCATGAAGTCATGAGGTTGGGAGTGTTTTCCTTTGTGATGTTCTGCAATTTCATGTCATGCCCTTGAGTCTGTGTCCATCTGACCTTGGTGACAGTTTTAATAATTCGGTGTTTGGCTGGATTTGATTGTTAGATATGTGTCAGGGAGAGCTGAATAAACAATGACAGCCCTGGAAATTTGCAATGTCATAATTGATGTCACTTTGTGGCACTCGTGTGCTGTGCTTTGTGGGTGCCTTATGAAGACTGGAACTCTTTTCTTTGCTGCTGGGTGTCCATCAGCCATTGTGTTGCACCCAGGAATGCTGAGGGAGCTGCTGATATCCTGAGGAGGGCACTCTGCTTTCAAAGCTTTCAAAAGGTCCTGGTGCCTGGGAGCACTTTCTGATAAATGAAAGGGAACTCGTGGCCTTGTGTCTTGAATGGGATCAAAGGAGAGGATCTGGAAAACGCGATGCTGTTCAGGCTGAACTTGTTCCACATTTTTATGGTTCATTTGGATTTCTGAAATCTACATGACAGCATACACTGTCATTTAAAGCAAATTTCTTGACCTCATTAATAAATCGCATAAACAAACAACAAGCTCATGTTTGCCCAGGCTCTTCTGTGACGTCAATTCTCTTATTCCACACTCAGGCCACAGGGTTTCATAACTTATAATCTCTAAGTCTTAATGTTTTGTTCCTGGTAGCAAAAGTTAATTGTTACTAATGGATGATCAGTGAGCTCCTCTTCCGTCCTATGTTTTGGTGCTGGAGTTCCTTTGCGGAATTCTGCGATTCCAAGCCATTTTCTTGAGGTCTTCTCCATCTGACTTTGATGGCAGTAATTAAATGCAAATATTACAGATTAAAGTCTGGTGTTGATGACCTTGTCAGGGCAAGCTGAAGACGTGTTCCAAACTTCAGAGAGGTTGGGTGTCATCAGTGAGGTCGCCCCAGGGCACTCATGTTGTGTGGTTTGCCGATGCATTGTGAAGATGTGAGGATCACAACTCTGTCAGACTGGTCTGGGCTTTCAGGAGCACTGCTTGTGAGGAGCTGCTCCTTCCATCACTTTGTCTCGCACCCCACCATGTTGCTGTCTCTCCAGGTGTGTTTATCTATCAGACCTTTCCTGCTGCAGATGGGAAAGCAGTCCTGTTGTTTAGGGAAGACCTCTCATGTTCCCCAAAGTCCTGTGTTGGTTCATCCCTAGTACTTGTCTCATCTGGACCCAGCAAGGTCACACTGTGGGGTCACAGTGCTGTGACCCACACAGTGCTGTGACCCCCTTGTGGGGTCACAGTGCTGGGCTCTGGCTGATGCACAGAAAGGAAAAGTGGTGAAGGATAAGGAAAACAAGACACGTGAGGAGCACAATTCCTCATCCATTGATTAATCCACCCTTTGGCCATGTACCCTTTGCTGCAAAAAAAACTCCAGTTCCCAGGACAGGATTAGGAAAAGAAATACAAGCAGGTTGAGGGTGGTGTGCATCCTGTTGTCACACCAATGGGGGGGCTCCACAGGGGAACAAGGACATGGACATGGTTGACCAAGAGCAATCCAGGGAGACCATGACACTGAGAGGACTGGAACATCCTTAAAATGAGAAGAAATGAGGGGCCCGGAATTTCAAGCAGGCAGGAGACAAGAAGGCAAATGGGACATGTCAATATGCCATGGCATGAATCCAGTTCTCCGAATCTGTAATTGAATCCTCTCTGTGTCCTGACATGTGGCACCAAGAGCAAGACATTGGTCATCAATTCTCTCAATTAAGAGGTTCTGCCAAGGTCAGATGGACATGGCCTCCAGGGAAGGACATGGAATTGCAGAGTTGCAGGAAGGGAAACAGTCCCTGCCTCATGACTCACCAGGCTGGGCAAGGCAAGAGCTGCTGCCTGAAAAATGCCCCAAGGCCATGGGACAAGACTGACCCGCCCCTCCAAGACCAGCATAAAAGCCAGCCCAGAGCCTCTCTCCCTCACACACTTCTCCTGACACCTTCTGCTCCTGCTCCTGCTGACAACCAGGTGAGATCCAACCTCCCTGCCCCTCCTGCTCCTGCCACCCCTGGCCCCTCTCCTCCAGCACACTCAGCTGCAGTCTCAGCAGACCTCATGCCTCCCCACAGCCCTACAAGAGCCTCCACACTCCCTCACCCTCCTGCATCACTGCCCCTCACACCCCCACACCCCTGCCCTGCCTCACTCCCCCCTCTTCCAGGGACCCTCCACACCACAACCATGGCCTGCAATGACCTCTGCCGACCCTGCGGACCCACCCCGCTGGCCAACAGCTGCAACGAGCCCTGCGCCCGCCAGTGCCAGGATTCCAGCGTCATCATCAACCCTTCCCCTGTGCTGGTCACCCTGCCAGGACCCATCATGACCTCCTTCCCCCAGAACACCGCCGTCGGATCCACCTCCTCAGCTGCCGTGGGCACTGAACTCAGTGTGCAGGGCCAGCCCATCTCTGGTGGCTTTGGTGGCTTTGGTGGCTTTGGCTATGGCCGTGGATTTGGCTATGGCCTTGGCTATGGCTGCGGGCTGGGCTATGGCCTGGGCTATGGCTATGGCAGAAGGGGCGGCTACATCTGCTAAGGGCCCTTGGCACCACTCCTGGCATCAACCACTCACTCCCTGTAACACACCCCAGGCATTGAGGACTCTTCTCTGTGTCAAGGCTCTCCAACAGGCTTAGCACTTCCAGCTCCTACTCTCAGGCCACCAAGCAAAGCAGCAGCCAAGGGGCCAGCCCGGACTGCCTGCAAACAGGGCCCAGCTGCCTCCTGCTCTTTTCCTTTTCCCTGCTCTGCGTTGCTCCTTTGGCTCTGTTCAATTCCCTCTGCTGCAAACCCCTTCTCCCAAGCCAGAGACCATTGGGCTGCCACCAGTGGGCTCCTCCCACTGTGAAGCAGGAAGGCCTTGATGCTCTGGCCAAACCTACTGCAAGCAAAGGGTCTTGGCTGATGGTCGCCCCGACTGCACCTCAGTCCAATTCCCTTCCACTGGCTGCTCCTGAGTTTTCACTGGTTTGTCTCAATAAAATTCTTCTTACATCACAATTTCAAATGTCTGTTATCTGAATGCTGATTGTAATGAAGTGGGTGTGAAACCTGTTTCCATTTTACTGTACCACTGGAGAGTGGGAATCCAGAGTCCAAGTGTCTTCAGAAGTTTAGGTTGGATATTACAGAAGCTTCCTTCATGGAGAGGGTTGTTATTTCTGTCACAGGCTGCACAGTGTAGTGGAGTCATCATATCCCTGGAAGGATTTAATATCCCTGTGGATGTGTCACTTGGGGACATGGGTTAGTGTTGGCCTTGGTAGTGCTGAGGGAATGGTTAGACTTTGTATTTTCAATTTAGATCTTTTACAACAAAAATGTTTCTAAGACCTAATGGCTTGGTGGTGGATTTCGTAGTCCTGTGTTAACAGTTGGACTGAATGTCAGGAGTCTTTTCCAGCTGAACTGACTCCAGGAGTGTTGGTGGCACCTGTGCAAAGGAGCAGAGGCCAATGGGGAGCAGTAGCAGGGGAGGAGTGAGCCAGGGCCTTTGGGGTCTTGAGTTGTGTCATGTTGAGAGCTGAGGCCACTTCTCTTGGAGGATTTCCCTGGACAAAATGGTGTTTGAATTCTGTGTCTGCTCTGTGGCACTGACTCAGCCTGGGCATGAGGAGAGAGCTGTGGCTGGGCTGAACTCCACTCCTTTGTGAAGCCTTTGAGGCTCTTTCTCGTTCTACACTCCCAGAGCATCTGAGCAAGTCCGGATTGCCTGAGAATGCACTGAGTGTCCTGAAAATGGCTGATGGGCTGGCCCAGAGGCTGGTGATCAGTGGCCCAAAGTGCAAATGGAGGCAAATCTCAAGAGAAGTAAGTCAAGAGTTGTATCCATGAGGCCAACCCTGTTCAACATCCTCAACAATGATGTGGGCAGTGGGACTATTGTCCCATCAGCAAGTTGGCAAGTGATGGAGTGGCTGAGTCACCAAATAGTTGTGCCACCATTCAGAGGGAGCTGGAGACTGAGGGTTAAAGGAATCTCCTGAAGTTCAAGCAAGGGAAAAGTGAAATTCTACATCTGGGTGGGAATGGCAGTGGGCCACAGGTCATGCTGTGGGCTAAGAGGCTGGAGAGCATCCTTGCTGAGCAGGACCCTGTGGTTCTGGTGGAGAACAAAGGGACCACAAGTCTCAATCCTTTCCTTCCTGGAAAAGACATCACCAGTATCCAAGATAGATTTCAGACAGTTCTTGCCATGAAGTTGGGAGAAGTGGCCTTTCCTGTCTCTGGAGCACTGGTGGGATCTCATGTGAGGTGGTGTGGGCAGTTCTGGGCTGCCCAGGGAAATAAGCACAAAGGCTTAGTGAAAAAAGTCCAGATCAGGGTGACCAAGATATTGAAAGGTCTGGAGAATCTTTCCTAGAGGACTGAGAGAGCTGGGACTATGAGGGGACAAGGATGGACAGAGGGGTGTCATCAGTGAGCTCAAATCCCTGATGGCAGAAAATTAAGATGGCGGAGCCTGGCTGTTCTCAGCAGTGCACATGCATGAGGGAAAAGGGGGAAGGGCACAAGAGAAAATAGAGGGAATTCCATGGGCAAAGAAGGCAAGAATTTTCGAGTGTGAGAGTGGTCACAGAGTGGAAAAGCTGGTGGCGTCGCTCTGCTGGGAGATCCAAAACTGAGCTGGCCATGGTCCTGGAAATGCTGCCATTGCTGACTTTGCTGGGGCAGAGGGGAATGAAGCACTTGAACTCTGGAGTTTGTGCCCAAGTGCATGATGTTATTCCTCCTGTTTGCTGGGTGGGTTCAAGAGTTCTGCTGGGAAGAGATTTTGTCAAGTGTGTGCTGGCACAGAGAGACTGCCAGAGTCATGCAAAGGAGAGCATGGATGTGTCAAAACTTTTAGGGTAGCAGGTCCTAGGTTGTTGTCATGTTCTGGAAGGTGTGCCCTCGTCCCCTACTTCCAGTGACTGTCTTGGTTGTAAGTGGTGGTGACATCTTTGCTAAGAGAGGTGTTGTGCTTCTTTTCCACCCACACCAATGGCTTGTCTGGCATTGCACTGGGTGAGGATGTGAGACAATTGGAATTCAAAAAGACAAGGAGGCATCTCAGGTTTTGATGGAGGAAATATTTATTGAGGAAAAAAATGAAGACAGGATAAAGAAGGAGAAGGAATCTGGTGTGAGGTGCAAGCAGGGTGACCATCAGCTGAGGTCCTTTGCTTGCAGGAGTTGTTGCCAGAGCCCTGACCTGGGGGTGTCAGGAGCAGCGCTGAGGGTCCTTAGCAGTTGTAGCCGCCCCTTCTACCATAGCCATAGCCCAGGCCTCCCAGCCCATAGCCATAGCCCAGCCCATAGCCAAATCCACGGCCATAACCAAGCCCGTAGCCAAAGCCACCAAAGCCACCAAATCCACCAGAGATGGGCTGGCCCTGCACATTGAGTTCAGTGCCCACAGCAGCCGAGGAGGTGGATCCGACAGCGGTGTTCTGGGGGAAGGAGGTCATGATGGGTCCTGGAAAGGTGACCAGCACAGGGGAAGGGTTGATGATGACGCTGGAATCCTGGCATTGGAGGGCACAGGGCTCATTGCAGCTGTTGGCCAGCGGGGTGGGTCCACAGGGTCGGCAGAGGTCATAGCAGGCCATGGTTGTGGTGTGGAGGGTTCCTGGAAGAGAGGGGAGTGAGGCAGGGGTGTGAAATTCAAGGGACACTGATGCAGGAGGGTGATGGAGTGTGGAGGCTGTTGTGAGGCTGTGGGCAAGTGTGAGGGCTGCTGGGGCTGGGGCTGAGCATGCTGAAAGAGAGGGGCCAGGGGTTCAGGATCAGGACGTTCAGGGGCTTGAGTCTCACCTGGTTGTCAGCAGGAGCAGGAGGAGAAGGTGTCAGGAGAAGTGAGTGAGGGAGAGAGGCTCTGGGCCAGCTTTTATGCTGGTTGTAGAGGGGCAGGACAGCATTGTCCCCTGGCCTTGGGGCATTGTGCAGGCAGCAGCTGTTCTGTGTCCCAGCTTGATGAGGCATGAGGTGGAGAGTGTTTTGCTTCCTGAAATTCTGCAATTCCATGTCGAGCCCTTGAGTCCATGTCCATCTGACCTTGGCGGTAGCTTTAATAATTCGGTATTTGGGCGTATTTGATTGCTATATGTGTGTCAGGGAGGGCTGAATAAACAATGAGAGCCCTGGAGATTTGCAGTGTCATCACTGAGGTAATTTTCCTGCACTCATACTGTGGTTTGTGGGTGCCTTATGAAGACTGGGCCCCTGTTCTGTGCCCCTGGATGTCCATCAGTCATTGTGTCACACCCAGGAATGCTGCGGGAGCTGCTGATGTCCTGAGGAGGTCACTCTGCAATATCTTGGAAAGATCCTGGTGCCTATGGGCATCTCATGATGAATGAAATAGAACTCATGGCATGTCACGAATGGGATCAAGGGAGAGGACATCTAAAATGAGAGGCTGTTCAGGCTGAACTTGTTCCACTGTTATGGTTCATTTGCATTTCTCAAATTTACACGACAATGTACTCTGACATTTAAACTGTATTCCTTGACGTTGTTAAGAAATCCAATAAACAAAGTACATACTGGGATCCTTTCTCCCAGGCTGCCTGTGACATCAATTCATTTATTCCGCATTCAAGCCACAGAGAGCTTCATAACTCATTACCTCTAATTGTTAACATTGTGTTCCTGTAAGCAAATAACCAGTGATTACTAACGGACAATCAGTGAGCTCTGCTGTCCTTCTCTGACAAGGTGGGTGCATGTCTTTGTAGAATTGTGCAATTCCATGTCCTACTCCTGAGGCCCTGTCCATCTGTGGTGGTAACTTACATTGCACGTATTAATAGGTCAGATTCTTCTGTTGATTCATGTCAGGACAGGCTGAAAACATGACCCAAGCTTTGGAGAGGTGGGGTGTCATCACTAAGGTCAACCCGTGGCCCTTGTGTGCTGTGGGTTGTGGGTGCCTTCTGAAAAGTTACCCCCAGTTTCTCACAGTTTTGACAGGTTGGTCTGGGCTTTGCAGCTACACCAGGGAGGAGGTGTTGTACCTTCCACTGCCTTCCATCCCTCCATGGATTTATCCCACTTGGCAAAGCCTGACATCAGACCTCAATTTTCCATTTGGACATGAGCAATGGGTGCTTGGGTGACACTCTTGCCTTAAAGGTTTTGATATTTAGGCCCTTTTGGGTCTTCACTTGGGCTGAGTGCCAAAGGTTGAGGCCACTTGTGGTTGTCTGAATGAGGATTTGGAGGTTGTCCAGGGTTGTTAGAGGCGAGCATTGCATGATCCGCAGCAACCCAGGCAAATCCAAGTTGTGTCAGTGCCCAGTGTGGTGGCCTGAGAAGGGTCTGAAAGCTGGGCCCAGGGGCTTGTGGTCAGTGTCCCAAAGCCCGGATGGCAGCAAGTCCCCAGCACAGGGGTTGGATCCATTGGGCTGACACTGAAAACCTGAGTGGTCCTGGACATCTGTTTGAGTTCAGCAAGGTTCAGCTGCCCAGTGCTTTTTCTTGGGAGGGGTCATCCCAGGTAGGAAGAAATATCTGGGAGTCATTTGGAACAATTGTTTTCTTCTCTGAAAAAGCCTATGTGTTTCTGGGTGAGAAGACATGGGGCGGGAGTTGTCCCTGTATCATTGTGGGAAAAGGGACTGCCAGTCTCCAGATAAGGATTGGGGAGAAGTGGTGTGATGGGCAGGGGGAGGTGATTCTTGCTGTCTACTGAGCACTGCTGGGGCCCCATGTGAGGTGTTGTGGGCAGTTCTGGGCTCCTCAGTGTGAAAATGAAGTTGATTTAGTGAATTGAGACCATTTCAGGACCAGCAATGTTCTAAAGGGGCTGGAGGAACTTTCCTAGAGGAGAGGCTGGGAGAGCTGGGACTCCCAGGGGACAAGGGTGGACAGGGTTGTGTCATCAGTGTGTGCAAATCCCTGATGGCAGAGAATGAAGTGAAGGAGGCTGGCTGTTCTCAGCACTGCACACGTGCAGGATAAGAGGGCAAGAGCAAAGGGAAAACAGATGGAATTCCATGGGCAAAGAAGGCAAGAATTTCTCATTGTGAGGGTGGCCACAGAGTGAAAGAGGTGTTGGAGTGTTGGTCCTGGGAGAGCCAACACTGAACTGTCCATGGTGCTGGAAATGCTGCCCCTGTTGGTCTTGCTTGAGCAGGGGAAGTGGAGAATTTGCACTCCAGATTTCCTGCCTGAGTGGACAATTTTGTGACTCTTTTTGCTGGAAGATTTCAAGAGTCCTGGTGGGAAGAGAGTTTGTCAAGTGTGTGCTGACATGGAGTGACTTTATCAGAGCTGTACCCAGGAGAGCTTAGATACGTCCAAAGCTTTGGTGTATCAGGTGATGGGTTTGTGTCGTGTTCTGGAATGTGTCCACTCCTGTGCTTCCTATTCCAGACTTTGTTATTAGTTGTTTTTAGATATTTTTGAGGGAAAATTTGTTGCACATACCCCAATGCCCTCCTCAGCTGTAAGGATGTGAGACAACTGGAATCACACGAGAACAGGAGACATCTCAGTCTTTGATGCAGGAAAACTTTATTGAGGAAAAAGATTGAAGAGACAGGAGAAAGAAGAAGAAGGGATCTGGTGTGAGGACCAAGTAGGGAAACCACCAGTCAGGGTGCTTTGCTTTCAGGAGCTGTTGCCAGAGCGCTGAGCTGGTGGTGTCAAGGGTGGTGTTGAGGACGCTTAGCAGTTGTAGCAGCCTCCTCTGCCATAGAAGCCCAGGCCCCCCAGCCCGTAGCCATAGCCCTGGCCATAGCCAAATCCACGGCCATAGCCCAGCCCATAGCCAAATCCACGGCCATAGCCAAGGCCATAGCCAAATCCACGGCCATAACCAAGGCCATAGCCAAATCCACGACCGTAGCCAAGGCCGTAGCCAAAGCCGCCAAAGCCGCCAAAGCCGCCAAAGCCACCAAATCCACCAGAGATGGGCTGGCCCTGCACACTGAGTTCAGTGCCCACGGCAGCGAGGAGGTGGATCCAACAGCGGTGTTCTGGGGGAAGGAGGTCATGATGGGTCCTGGCAGGGTGACCAGCACAGGGGAAGGGTTGATGATGACGCTGGAGTCCTGGCATTGGAGGGCACAGGGCTCGTTGCAGCTGTTGGCCAGCGGGGTGGGTCCACAGGGTCGGCAGACGTCATAGCAGGCCATGGTTGTGGTGTGGAGGGTCCCTGGAAGAGAGTGGGAGTGAGGCAGAAGAGGGGTGTGGCGGTGTGCGGGGCAGTGATGTTAGAGGGCAAGGGAGTGTGGAGGCTGTTGTGGGGCTGTGGCAAGTCATAAAGGGCTGCTGGGGCTGGCTCCGAGCATGCTGGAAGAGAGGAGCCAGGGGTGCAGGATCAGAAGGGTCAGGGGCTTGAGACTCACCTGGTTGTTGGCAGGAGCAGGAGAAGGCGTGAGGAGAAGTGTGTGAGGAGAGAGGCTCTGGTCTGGCTTTTATACTGGTCTTGGAAGGGTGGGACAGCCTTGTCCCGTGGCCTTGGGGCATTTTTTAGGCAGCTGCTCTTTCCTGGCCCCGCCTGGAAAGTCCTGATTTGGGGAGTGTTTTCCTTCCTGCAATTCTGCAGTTCCATGTGCTGCCCTTGAGGTTTTGTCCATCTGACCTTGGCAGAACCTCTTAATTGTGTGAGAATTGGTGACCATTATTTTGTTGTTTATGGCATGTGTCAGGACACGTAGAAGACTCAGCCAAACCTTAGGAGGGGATTGGGTGCTGTCAGTTAGGTCACGCCATGGCATATTGATGAGATGTCCCATTTGCATCCTTGCCTCCTGCCTGAAAGAACTCCCAGCTCTCTAAGATTTTCCTATTTTTGAGGACACCCCAGTCCCATCAGTGTCATGGTGTCCTTTTGGTGCTCTCAGTCAACCATGTCCATGTCCATGTCCTTGTTCCGCTGTGGAGCCCCACCAGTGGCAGGGACCAGAACACTGCACTCCCTCAACCTTTCTAAAGCTCAGGCACACGGGTTTCAAGGGTGGATTAATCGATGGATGGGCAATTGTGCTCCTCATGTGTCTTGTTCTCCTTATCCTTCACCATTTTTCCTTTCCATGGGTCAGTCACAGTCCAGCACTGGAACCCCAGAGTGTGACCTCGCTGGTCCCAATTGAGATGAGCGCTACGGATGACCCAACACAAGAATTTGGGGAGCATGGGAAGTCTTCCTAAATCACAGGGGTTGCTGTCCCATCTCCAATGGGAAAGGCTAGGAATACAGACAGGCTCTGAAAGTTGGCAACATGGTGGGGAGGGAGAGAACATCATGGAAAGTTCCTCACAAGCAGTGCTCCTGCAGAGTCAGATCAGCCTGACGGAGCTGTGATGGTTCAGGGCCTCTCTTCACAATGCACCCAAAAACCAGAATGCACCAGTGCCCTGGGATGACCTCACTGATAACACCCTATTTCCCTAAAGCTTCGGTCATGTCTTGAGCCCACCATGACACATGCCATCAACACTTGCCTTTAACGTCCAAGACACTTAAAAGCTACAGCCAAGGTCAGATGGACATGGCTTCAAAAGAAGGACATGGAGTTGCAAAATATCACAAAGAAACGCCCACACCATGACAGAGGAATGAAAACGACCACGCTGACCAACCATTAGTAATTATTGGGTTTTGCTAGCAGGAACAGATTATTAGGACTAAAAGGATATGAGATATGAAACCTTATGGCTTGAATGCGGAATAAACAAATCGACATCACAGACCGGCCTGGGAATAAAGGAATCAAGCTGGGTTGGTTGTTTGTTTAATGGATTTCTTAATGAGGTCAAGGAATACGCTTTAAATGACAGAGTTCAGTGTCGTGTAAAGATGAGAAATCTAAATGGTACCATGACAATGGAACAAGTTCAACCAGACCAGCTTCAGCATTTCCAGATCCTCTCTCTTGATCCCATTCAAGACACGAGGGCATGAGCTCTCTCTCATCCATAGGAACACTCCGACACACAATAACATTTCCAAGTTATTGCAGAGTGGCCTCCTGAAGACATCAGCAGCTTCCTCAGCATTCCTGGGTGCAACACAAAGACTGATGGACATCCAGAGGCACAGAACAGAGTCCCAGTCTTCAAAAGGCACAAACTAAAGCTCACCACAAAATTACTCATTGATGTTATCTCTGATCTCCAGGGCTCTGGTTGTTTATTTAATCCTCCCTGACACACACTGAACAATAAAAGCCTCCCAAATACCAACTCTAAAGCTGCCTCCAAGGTGAGGTGGACAAAGCATCAAGAAATGGTCATGACATTGCAGAATTTTGAAAAACACTCCCCACCTCATGACTCACCAGGCTGGGACAGGCAAAAACTGCTGCCTAAAAAATGCCCCAAGGCCATGAGACAAGGCTGTCCCACCCCTTCAGGACCAGCATAAAAGCTGGTCCAGAGCCTGTCTCGCTCACACACTTCTCCTCACACCTTCTCCTCCTGCTCCTGCTGACAACCAGGTGAGTCTCAAGCCCCTGAGCCTCCTGATCTTGCACCCCTGGCTCCTCCCTTTCATCACGCTCAGCCCCAGCCTCAGCAGCCCTCATGACTTGCCACAGCCCACAACAGCCTCCACACTCCATCACCCTCCTACATCACTGCCCCTTGCATGCCCACTCCCCTCTTCTGCCTCACTCCCACTCTCTTCCAGGTACCCTCCACACCACAACCATGGCCTGCTACGACCTCTGCCGACCCTGTGGACCCACCCCGCTGGCCAACAGCTGCAATGAGCCCTGTGTCCGACAGTGCCAGGACTCCAGCGTCATCATCAACCCTTCCCCTGTGCTGGTCACCCTGCCAGGACCCATCATGACCTCCTTCCCCCAGAACACTGCTGTCGGATCCACCTCCTCGGCTGCCGTGGGCACTGAACTCAATGTGCAGGGCCAGCCCATCTCTGGTGGATTTGGTGGCTTTGGTGGCTTTGGCTATGGCCTTGGCTATGGCCGTGGATTTGGCTATGGCCTTGGTTATGGCCGTGGACTTGGCTACGGGCTGGGCTATGGGTATGGGCTGGGCTATGGCCTGGGCTGCTATGGCAGAAGGGGTGGCTACAACTGCTAAGGGCCCTCGGCACCACTCCTGACACCAACCACCAACTCCCTGGAACACATCTTGGGTACTGAGGATGCCTCTCTGGCCCAAGGCTCTCAAACTGGCTCAGTGCTTCCAGCTCCTGCTGTCAGGCCAAGCAAGGCAGGAGCCATGGGGCCAGCCCAGTCTGTCTGCAAACATGACCCATCTCCTTTCCTGCTCTTCTTCCACTCTCTGCTGTTCATTGCCCCTTTGGCTCTGTCCATTCCCCTCTGGGCAAATCCCTTCTCCCAAGTCAGAGACCATCAGGCACCTCTGGTGCTCTGCTCTCAGTGAGGAGCAGGAAGGCCTTGATGCTCTGGCCAAACCTCCTGCAAGCAAAGCACTTTAGCTGATGGTCATCCTACTTGCACCTCAGACCAGTTCCTTTCCACTTGCTGCTCAGGGCCTCTCACTGTTCTTTTGCCGCAATAAAATTCTTTTGTGCTGCAACATTGTGATGTCTCCTCTTCCTTCATTGGCACACCCTGGGATATTTTGTCTTTAGTGCATCCCACAAACCTTTCACTTGCTTGATCCCAGGCCTGGATACACGAATGCAGGTCGATCCCTGCCTCTGGCACAAGCCCCTCCTGGGCCATATTTTACATTTACATTACACACCAGTTTCTCCAGATCCTCATTATCTGTTTAGCCCATATACACATCCACACAAGGAGGACCTTATCCTTGAGGCCCCAGAGGTGAGCACAGAACTCCACAGAACTCCCATATACACATCCACACAAGGAGGATCTTATCCTTGAGGCCCCAGAGCTGAGCACCAGTCTCACCCGGGCAGAACAGAGGGTCAGAATTCTCCCCTCACCTGCTGCCCACACTTTTGCAATGTTCCGAGGGCATGGGCAGTTTCTGTTCGGCGTATTCACATGGTCAGGGTATGTCCAATTATTCATCCTCAAACACCCCAAGTTCTTTTCCTCGGGGGTGCTCTGAATCAACTCATTACCTATCCAATATCCATTTCTGAGATTGGTTCAATTCAGATTTATGATCTTGCACTTGTTCCTGTTGACCTTCATGAAAATCACACCACCCCATATCCCCAGCCTGTCAAGAACCCTCTGGATGGCATCCCTTCCCTCCAGACAATCAACCACACCACTCACCTTGGTGTCATTCCCACTCTTGCTGAGGGGACCCTAAAGTGCACTGTTCCTGTGGCTGACAAAGATGGGAAGTGATAATTGTCCCAATATGAGTCTCTGAGAGTCACCACTCATCCCTGTTCTTCAAACAGACATGGAGCCGTTGACCACAACTCTTTGAGTGAGACCATCCTGCCCATTGTCCACCCCACAGAGCTGATGTTTCACCTCTCAACTCCACATCTCTCCATGTTAGAGATAAGGATGTTTTCTGCCACAGGAAGAAGTGTTTTGCACAAGTCCATGTACATGATATCAGTTGCTCTTCCCTCATTCACCAATGTTGGAATCCCATCGAACTTTTCAGGAAGAACTTGCCCTTCATGAAAATGGGAGCAGTAGCAGCAGAAGAGGGGTGAGCCAGGCCTTTGGGGTCTTGAGTTGTGTCAAGTGCCCAGATCTGAGGTCACTTCTCTTGGAGGATTTCTCTTCAGGAAGTGGTGTTAGATTGAATTCTGTGTTTGCTCTGTCCCAGTGACTCAGCCTGAGCATGAGGATGGGGTTGAATTTGATCCTTTTGCAAAGCCTTTGAGGCTCCTTCCCATTCTACACTCCCAGAACAGCTGAGCAAGCCTGGGTTCAGAGTGCAGTAATTGGCCTGAGAGTGGCTAAGGGGCTGAGACCGCAGGGTTCTGGTCAGTGGCCCAAGGTGCAAATGGAGGTGAATCTCCAGTGCTGCAGCCCAGGAGTTGGATCTGTGGGGCCAACTCTGTTCAACATTCTGATTAACAAGCTGGGCAGTGGGATGAGTGTCCCCTCAGACACGTAGCAGATAAGAACCCTCCTTTTTATGAAAGTAAAAAAAGAAAGAGTGGGCTGAAGTACAATCTGGTCCGTGTCCCTTCTGCGTCTGGGAATATCACGGAGCAGATCCCTGTGGAAAATATGGAAGAGCGTATGGAAACCCACAGGTTGATTACTGACACTCATCATGGCTTCATGAAGGGGAAATTCTTCCTGACAAATTTCATGCCCTTTTGTGATGGGGTTCCAGCACTGGTGAATGAGGGGAGAGTACGTGACACCATGTACCTGGACTTGTGCAAAACATTTGTTCCTGTGCCAGGTAATATCCTTGTCTTTAACCTGGAGAGATGTGGAGTTGATGGGTGGACAAAGAATGGGTGGGATGGTCTCGGTCAGAGTTGTAATCAATGGCTCCATGTGTGTGAGGAGAAAAGGGATGAGTGGTGACCCTCAGGGACTCACATTGGGACCATTATCACTTCTCATATTTGTAAGTACGACATGAAAAGCGGGTTTGAATGCCCCCTTGGCAAGACTGGGGATTGCACCAAGGTGAGTGGAGTGTTTGAGAATCTGGAAGGAAGGGATGGTGTCCAGAGGGTTCCGGACACGATGGGGAGTTAGGATGGTATGAACCTGGCGAAGGTCAGCAGGACCAAGTGCAAGACCCTAAATTTGAATTGTAGCAATCTCAGTACTGCATGTTGGATGGGTGATGAGTTGATTGAGAGCAACCCCAAGGAGAAGGACTTGGGGTATTGGTGGATGAAGAATTGGACATGTTCCGACCATGTGCACTCACAGACTAGAAACCCCCTGTGTCCTGGGCTCATCCCCACAGCATGGTCAACAGGTGAGGGGGAGATTCTGACCCTCTGCTCTGCCTTGGTGAGATTGGAGATGTGTGTTCAACTCTGGGCACATGAGGATTCCAAAGATATGGATTTACTGAAGCAGAGCTGTAGAGGGGCCAGGGAGATGATGAGGGGCTGGAGCAACTGGTGTGCAGCCAACATGAAAATAGGACCCATACATGGCTTGTGTCAGAGGCAGGGATAGATTTGTATTACTTTATCCAGGCCAAGGTCAAAGCAAGTGAAGGGTTTGTGGGATGCAGTGGAAAGACAAAATATGCCAGTGTGTGCCAATAAAGGAACATGAGACGTCACCACAACGTTGCAATGCAAAAGAATTTTATTGACGTAAGAAAACAAGTGAAACATCATGAGCATCCAGTAGAAGGGAGCAGTCTGAGGTGCAAGTAGGGTGACCATCAGCTGAGCTGCTTTCCTTGCAGGTGGTTTGACCAGAGCATCAAAGCCTTCCTGTGGGAGCAGCACACTGGAGGTGCCCAATGGTCTCTGGCTTGGGAGAAGAGCTTTGAAACAGAGGAGACCAGAAAGAGCCAAAAGGAACGGTGCAGAGCAGGGAGTGGGAGAAGAGCAGGAATGGAGATGGGCCATGTTTGCAGGCAGCCCAGGCTGGCCCCTTCCCTGATGCCTTGCTTGGCTGCTGGTCCTGTGGCCTGAGAGAAGGAGCTGGAAGTGCTGAGCCTGTTTAAGAGCCTTGGCTCAAAGAGGCAACCTCAATGCCTAGGGTGTGTTCCAGTGAGTGGGTGGTTGGTGTCAGGGCTGGTGCTGAGGGCCCTTAGCAGATGTAGCCACCCCTTCCACCATAGCAGCCCAGGCCTCCCAGCCCATAGCCATAGCCCAAACCGTAGCCAAATCCACGGCCATAGCCAAGGCCATAGCCATACCCATGACCATAGCCAAGGCCGTAGCCGCCAAAGCCACCAAATCCACCAGAGATGGGCTGGCCCTGCACATTGAGTTCAGTGCCCACAGCAGCCGAGGAGGTGGATCCAACAGCGGTGTTCTGGGGGAAGGAGGTCATGATGGGTCCTGGCAGGGTGACCAGCACAGGGGATGGGTCGATGACAACACGGGAATCCTGGCATTGGAGGGCACAGGGCTCATTGCAGCTGTTGGCCAGCGGGGTGGGTCCACAGGGTCGGCAGAGGTCGTAGCAGGCCATGGTTGTGGTGTGGAGTGTCTCTGGAAGAGAAGGGAGTGAGGCAGGGCAGGGATGTGGAAGTTCAAGGGACAGTGATGCAGGAGGATGAGGGAGTGTGGGGGCTGTTGTGGGGCTTGGGGGAGATGTGAGGGCTGCTGAGGCTGGGGCCATACATGCTGAAAGAGAGGGGTTAGGAAGGAAGGAGCAGGAGGGTCAGGGTGTTGAAGCTTACCTGGTTGTCAGCAGGAGCAGGAGGAGAAGGCTTGAGGAGAAGTGTGTGAGGGAGAGAGGCTCTGGTCTGGCTTTTATGCTGGTCTTGGATGGGCGGGACAGCCTTGTCCCGTGGCCTTGGGGCATTTTTAAGGCAGCAGCTCTTTACTGGGCCAGCTTGTTGGGTCATGAAGCGGGGAGTGTTCTCCATCACAGAATTCTGTAATTCCATGTCCTGCCCTTGAGGCTGTGTCCCTCTGACCTTGACGACAGCTTTTATGGGTTGGTCTTTGGGAGGATTTGATTGCCTTAATGTGTGTCAGGCCATGATGAATAAACAACCAGAGCTGAGGAGTTTTCCAATGTCATCAGTGTGGTTATTTTGTGGAACTCGTATGTTGTAGTTTGTGGTCTCCTTGTGAAGAGTGGGCTTCTCTTCTGTGCCATTGGATGTCCATCAGACATTGTGCTGCACCCAGGAATGCTGAGGGAGCTTCTGGTGCCCTGGGAGATCACTCTGCAAGCTCTTAGAAAGGTCCCAGTGTCTGGGAGCTCTTCCTGATGAAAGGGAGCTCCTGCCCTTGTGTCTTCAGTGAGAGCAAGAGAGAGGCTCTGGAAAACGAGAGGCTGTTCAGTCTGAACTTGTTGCATTTTAATGGACCATTTGGATTTCTGAAATTTGCTTGACATCCTACTTTGGCAATTTCAGGGTATTCCTTGACCTCAGTAATGGATCCCATATACAAACAACAAATGGGGCCCGATCCCTTTTTTCCCAAGCTGGTCTGAGACGTCAATTCTCTTTTTCCACATTCAAGCTACAAGGTTGCATAACTTTGGATGTTCAAACCTTAATCTTGTGTTCCTGTGTGCAAAACCCAATAATTACTAACGGAACTTCAGCGAGCTTCTCCGTCCTCCTCTGTCATGGTGAGGTCGTTCCCTTCTGCAATTGTGCGTCTCCATGTCCTGTCCTTGGCCCATGTCAATCAGATCTTGGCGGCATCTCTTGAGTGTGAGAATTAGGGAGCAATGTGTTGTTGTTGACCATGTGTGTCAGGACACGGAGAGGATTCAGCCAAAAATTTGGAGAATTAGGGTGTTGTCACTGAGGTCATGCCATGGCATATTGACAACACGTCCTATTTGCATTCTTGTCTCCTGCCTGAAAAAACTTCCAGAACTCTCAACTGCTCCTTGTAGAAGGATACCCCAGTCCTGTCAGTGTCATGGTCTCCCTGCAGTGCTCTTGGTCAACCATGTCCCTGTTCCACTGTGGAGCCCCACCAGTAGAGGGGTACAGGATATTCAACTCCTTCAACCTGCTTGTATTTCTTATCCTTATCCTGTCCTGGTAACTGCTGGTGCTTTTTACATCCAAGGGCACATGGTCACCTCTCCATGTATTTCTGCTCCTCCAGGTCCACCAGGTCCTTCCGTGCTCAAATGCTTTGTTTGCCAAGGGAATTGCAACTGGTGTGATGTGCCTGGACCTCTCTAAGGGTTTTAATACAGTCCCACAGGACATCCTTAAATCTCTACTGCAGACACGTGGGTTTCAGAGGCGGACTAATCAATGGATGAAGAACAGCCAGAGTGTTGGTCAATGGCTGTCTGTAGAGGTGGAGGCCCTTGTTGAGGCCTTCAGGGCTGCACCTTGGACTGGTGCTCTTGAATACCTTTACCAATGATGAGGGCAGCAAGATCAAGACCACACTCAGCATCTTTGCGGGTGCCAGGAACCCCAGTGGTGTAATTGACACAAGAACATGGAGAGATCCCATCGTGAGGGACATGGCAAAGGTTGAGAACATAAGAACCTGTTGATGTTCAACAATTCCAACTGCACGGTCCTGCACCTGCATTGGGGCAGTCCCAGACATGAGCACAGGTTCGGAGAGGAAATCCTTGAGAGCGGTCCCATAGAGAAGGATTTGGGGGTTCTGGTGGACCAAAATCTTGACATGAAACAGCAATGTGAATTTTCAGCCCAGAACACCAATCACATTCTGGGCTGCGCAGAAAGAGTTGTGACTAGCAGGAATGGCTGGGGGTCAGCTGAAGACAGGAGAAAACACCCAAATTCCTGTGGGCTTTGTTTACATTTTCTACATTCCTGACACAAAACAATAAGAATCCATTGGCCTCTGTTGCTCCAAATTAAAATCTGCGGCCAAGTTCAGATGGACACAGCCTCAAGTAAAGAACATGGAATTGCATAATAACACAAAGACACCCTGCACCATGATGAAGGGGAAGAGAGGAGCACAATCACCATCCATTAGTAATTACAGGGTTTTGCTAACAGGAACACAATTTGAATCTCACAGTATCCATGTTCTGAAATCTCAGGGCTTGGATGCAAAATAAGAGAATTGATGTCACAGACAAGCCTTGAAACAAAGGGACTGAGCCCAATTTGCTATTTACTTATTGAATTTCTAAATGAGGTGAAGAAATACACTTGAAATGACAGAGTAGGTTGTCATGTAAATTGCAGAAATCCAAAAGGACCATAACACTGGAACAAGTTCTGCCTGAACAGCCTCTCTTTTTCCAGATCCTTTGCCTTGATCCCATTCAAGACACAAGGGCAAGAGCTCTCTTTCATCCGTCAGGAAGTGCTCCCAGGCATGAGGGCCTTTGGAAGCAATTGCAGAGTGACCGCCCCAGGACATCAGCAGCTCCCTCAGCATTCCTGAGTGCAACAAAATGATTGATGGACATCCAGCGGCACAGAAGAGGAGCCCGGTCTTCATAAAACACACAGAAACCACAACACATGAGTGCCACAAAATGACCTCACTGATGACCTTGCAAATCTCCTGGGCTCTGGTTCTATATTCATCGTGGCCTGACACACATCTAATAGTCAAATCTTCCCAAATACCAACCTATAAAAGCTGCTACCAAGGTCAGGGGGACACAGCCTCAAGGGCAGGACATGGAATTGCAGAATTCTGCAGAGGAAAACATTCCCTACCTCATGATTCACCAGGCTGGGACAGGCAAAAACTGCTGCTGCAAAATGCCCCAAGGCCATGAGACAAGGCTGTCCCGCCCCTCCAAGACCAGCATAAAAGCCGGCCCAGTGCCTCTCTCCCTAACACACTTCTCCAGAGACCTTCTCCTCCTGCTCCTGCTGAAAACCAGGTGAGACTCAATTGCCTGACCATCCTGCTCCTGCATTCCTGACCCCTCTCTTCCAGCATGCTTGGCCCCAGCCCCAGCAGCCCTCACACCTCCACACAGCACCACACTCCATCACCTGCCTCCATCACTGTCCCTTGAACTTCCACATCCCTGCCCTGCCTCATTCCCCCTCTCTTTCAGGGACCCTCCACACCACAACCATGGCCTGCTACGACCTCTGCCGACCCTGTGGACCCACCCCACTGGCCAACAGCTGCAATGAGCCCTGTGCCCTCCAATGCCAAGACTCCAGCGTCATCATCAACCCTTCCCCTGTGCTGGTCACTCTGCCAGGACCCATCATGACCTCCTTCCCCCAGAACACTGCTGTCGGATCCACCTCCTCAGCTGCTGTGGGCACTGAACTCAATGTGCAGGGCCAGCCCATCTCTGGTGGATTTGGTGGCTTTGGTGGCTTTGGCTATGGCCTTGGCTATGGCCGTGGATTTTTGGCTATGGGCTGGGCTATGGGTATGGGCTGGGAGGCCTGGGCTGCTATGGCGGAAGGGGTGGCTACAACTGCTAAGGACCCTTGGCACCACTCCAGACACCAACCACTCACTCCCTGGAACACATCTCAGGCATTGAGGATGCCTCTCTGGGTCAAGGCTCTCAAATGGGCTCAGCTCTTCCAGCTTCTGCTCTCAGGCCACCAAGCAAGGCATCAGGGAAGGGGCCAGGTCAGACTGCCTGCAAACATGGCCCCTCTCCACTCCTGCTCTTCTTCCTCTCCCTGCTGTTCATCGCCCCTTTGGCTCTGTCCATTCCCCTCTCCTGCAAACCCAATCTCCCAAAACAGAGACAATTGGGCATCTTTGCCATTGGGCTGCTCCCACTGTGGGCCAGGAATGCCTTGATGCTCTGGCCAAACCTCCTGTGTGCAACGGACCTTGGCTGATGATTTCACTACTTGTACCTCAGCCTGGCCTCTTCCACTTGCTGCTCATGACCTCTTATTGTTCTTTTGCCTCAATAAAGATCTTTTGCATTGCAATATTGTGATGTCTCATCTTCCTTCACTGGCACACTGTCCTTTCCTTTGAATCCCACAAACCCTTCACTTACTTAATCCCAAGTCTGCATGCACTAAGGCAGGTCTATCCCTGCCTCTGACACAAGCCCCTCATCCATGGTGTGTTCACTTTAGCTGGACACCAGTTCCTCCAGCCCCTCATTGTCTTTCCAGTCCATCTAAGGCTCTGCCTGAGCAAGTCCATGTCTTCCAAATACACATCTCCAGTCTCAGAAGAGCAGAGGAGAGGGACAGAATCCTACTGCCCACACTGTGGGGCTGAGCCCTGGACACAGGAGGTTTCTGATCTGTGAGTGTTCATGGCTGGGACATATTCAGTTCTTCATCCTCTCACACCACAGGCCCTTCTCCTCTGGCCTATTCTCAACCC
Organism: Eopsaltria australis; assembly: GCA_034509425.1. Classification (NCBI taxonomy): domain Eukaryota; kingdom Metazoa; phylum Chordata; class Aves; order Passeriformes; family Petroicidae; genus Eopsaltria; species Eopsaltria australis. The sequence goes on along the minus strand of JAVTVJ010000308.1, from coordinate 164,659 downwards.
CCTCATTGTCCAGTCTGTGGTCATGTTTAACATTGCTCCAAACCAGATGGAGGACCTTGCACTTGGCCACATTCAGCTCCATGAGATTGACAATATCCCACCTCTACAACCTGTTCCAGCCCCTCTGGATGCCATCCCTAATCTCTTTGCTCCAGACAACCAACCTCACCACTCAGCTTGTTCTGGTCTCTGATTTTGCTGAACATCCCACTCAATCCCATCATCCATGTCCCTGACAAAGATGGGAAATAATACTGGTCCCAATAGGAGCCTCTGCATGTCACCAGTCATCTCTTTTCTCCACACACATGGAGCCAGTGACCACAATGGCTGGACTTAGACCATCGTCCTTGAGTTAGACCATCCCACCCATTCCTTACCCACCACATGGTCCAACCAACAACTCCACGTGTTTCCAGATTAAAGACTCAGATGCTTTCTGGTAGAGGAATAAATGCTGTGCGCAAGTCCAGGTACATGATATTGTTCCCTCTCCCCTCATCCAACAAGGCTGGGACCAATATCAACTCATTAAAAGATGCCACCAACATCAGATAGACATGACCCCAATAGCAGGACATGATACTGCAGAGCAGAGAGATGCAAAACACTTTCTCCCTTAGAATTTGCCAGAGATGCTGCCTGAAGAGATGTCCCAATGTCATGGCTAATGGCCATCCCCAACCTTCAGCCCTCGATCATTCTCAAGGTCATACCCTGGATGTTATGTAGTAGAGTCTTGTCTTCCTTATTCTCAGTAGCCCAGAGATTAACAGAGTTCTCCAGTATCACCAGAGAAGAGCAGAGGGGCAGAATCTCCCTAACCTGGAATGGAGCAATCCCAAACATGCAGGATACAGGCTGGGAGATGAGGGGATTGAGAGCATTCCCACGGAGGAGGGCTTGGCATGTGGGATGAAGAAACGGACATGCCCCAGCCATGTGCACTCACCAACCAGAAACCCCTCATGTCCTGGGCTCATCCCCACAGTGTGGGCAGCACAAGAGAGGGGGAATCTCACCCTCTGCTCTCCTGTACTGAGAGCAGAGTTCTGTGTTGCACTCTGAGCCCCCAAAGACAAGGAAGACATGGACCTGCTTCATTGAATCTGTAGATGAGCCGGGAAGATGATGAGGGTGAGTAGCAACTGGTGTCCAGCCAAAGCGAACACACTGCCTGTGAGGGTCCTGTGTCAGAGGAAGGGAAAGACCTGCCTTAGTGCATCCAGGTCTGTGATTCAGCAGCTGAAGGTTTGATGGAATGCATTGGAAAACCAAGTGTGCCAGTTGGAAGTAGAATGGGGAAATAAATCCTAAAAGAGTTCTTGGAACACTTTTTCACCCACCCCAGTGGCCTCTACAACCCTGGCTTAGTGCTGAGTGAGACTGGAAGAGTCTTGGGAGAAAACAGAAGGACTCATCTGAAGCTGTGATGCAGGAAAACTTTATTGAAGTAGAACAGTGAAAAGTCAGGAGCAGCCAGTGGAAGGGAGCTGGGCTGAGCTTCAAGTAGGGCGACCATCAGCTGAAGTGCTTTGCTTGCAGGAGGTTTGGCCAGAAAACCAAGATCTTCCTTCCTTGCAGAGGGAGCAGCCCACAGAAGGTGTCTGAAGGTCTCTGGCTTGAAAGAAGGGTTTGCAGCACAAGAGACCACAGAAAGACGAAGTTGCAATACAGAGCAGGGAATGGAGAAAGAGGTGCAGAGAGATGGGCCATGTTTGCAGGCAGCCTGGGATGGCACCTTGGCTGCTGCCTTGCTTGGTGGCCTGAGAGCAGGAGCAGGAAGTGCTGAGACTGCTTGACAGCCTTGGGGCAGAGAGGAGTCCTCAATGCCTGGGGTGTGTTCCAGGGAGTGGTTATTGTCAGGAGAGGTGTCAAGGGCCCTTAGCAGATGTAGCCGCCCCTTCTGCCATAGCCATAGCCCAGGCCTCCCAGCCCGCAGCCATAGCCAAGCCCATAGCCAAATCCACGGCCATAGCCAAGGCCACCAAAGCCACCAAAGCCACCAAATCCACCAGAGATGGGCTGGCCCTGCACGTTGAGTTCAGTGCCCACGGCAGCCGAGGAGGTGGATCCGACAGCGGTGTTCTGGGGGAAGGAGGTCATGATGGGTCCTGGAAAGGTGACCAGCACAGGGGAAGGGTCGATGACGACACGGGAATCCTGACATTGCAGGGCACAGGGCTCATTGCAGCTGTTGGCCAGCGGGGTGGGTCCACAGGGTCGGCAGCAGGCCATGGTTGTGGTGTGGAGGGTCCCTGGAAGAGAGAGGAGTGAGGCAGGGCAGGGGTATGGGGGTGGGAGGTGTTGTGATGCAGGAAGGCAAGGGAGTGTGGAGGTTGTTGTGGAGCTCTGTGGAGGTGTGAGGTCTGCTGAGGCTGGGGCAGTGCGTGCTGGCAGAGAGGGAGCAGAGAGGCAAGATCAGGAGGGTCAGGGGTTTGAGTCTCACCTGGTTGTTCGCAGGAGCAGGAGGAGAAGGCTTGAGGAGAAGTGTGTGAGGGAGAGAGGCTCTGGTCTGGCTTTTATGCTGGTCTTGGAAGGGCAGGACAGCCTTGTCTCATGGCCTTGGGGCATTTTGCAGGCTGAAGCCCTTGCCTGGCTCAGCCTGGTGAGTCAGAATGTGGGGAGTGTTTTCCTTCCCACAACTCTGCAGTGTCATGTCCTGCTCTTGAGGCCGTGTCCATCTTGACCTTGGCGGCAACTTTTAAGAGCTGGTATTTGGGTGGATTTTTTTGTTCTATGTGTTTCAGGGAGGAATGTATAAACAAATGGAGCCCAGCAGAAATGCAATGTCATCAATGAGGTCATTTTGTTGCGCTTGTGTGCTGTGGTTTGTGGTGCCTTGTGAAGACTGTGCCACTGGATGTCCATCCTTGTCATTGTGTTGCATCTAGGAATGTTGAGGGAGCTGCTGATGTGCTGAGGGAGGTCACTCTGCAATATCTTGGCAAGGTCCTAGTGCCTGAGAGCACTTCCTGATTTATGAAATAGAGATCATGCCCTTGCATCTTTCATGTGAGCAAGCGGGAGAATCTGGAAAATGATTGGCTGGTTAGATTGAACTTTTTTCCATTTTTATGGCTCATTTGGATTTCTGAAATTTACTCAACTATGTACTCTGTCAGTTAAAATGTATCCCTTGGCCTCATTCAGAAATCCAATAAATTACAACAAATGGTGCCCAATTACTTTTTTCCCAAGTTGAGCTGTGTTGACAAAATACTTTTTCCGCATTCAAGCCACAAGATGTCATAACTTATAATCGTAAGTCCTAATGTTTTGTTCCTGTGAGCAAAACCAAATAATTAGTAATGGGCAGCCAGCAAGCTCCTCTTTCCTTCTTTGCTACGTTTGGTTGCTCTTTTGTTGAATTGTGCAATTTCGTGTCATGCTCATGAGGCCATCTCCACCTGACCTTGGTGGTAGTTTTTAGTTGCGAGAATTAGAGACCAATGTGTTGTTGACGGTGCGTGCCAGGACATGTGCAAGATTCAAACAAAGCTTACAAGCATTGGGGTGTCGTCAGTGAGGTCATTCCATGGCATATTGACAACATGTCCCATTTACATTCTTGGCTCCTGCCTGAAAGAACTCCCAGCTCTCTCAGCTTCTTCCCATCTTAAGGATACTCCAGTCCCATCAGTGTCATGGCCTCCCTGCACAGCTCTTGGTCAACCATGTTCGTGCCCATGGATCCTCACCCATGATGGGGAACAGGATGTTCAGCTTCCTCAACCTGCTCACATATTTGTCTTCCTAATCTTGTCCTGGTAACTGCAGCAGCTTTTCACAGCAAAGGGTACATGGCCACCTCATGATCCATTTATGCTCCACCAGGAACAGAAGTTCCTTCCCCGCTAGAACGCTTTGGTTGCCAAGGGAATGGCAACTGTTGTCATCCTGAACTTCTGTCAGAGCTTTAACACTGTCCCACATAACATCCTTATCTCTAAACTGCAGACACGTGGGTTTGATGGGTGGACTAATCAATGGATGAGGAACAGCCAGAGAGTGCTGATCACTGGATTTATGTACAGGTGGAGGCCAGTGACGAGGCCTTCAGGGCTCTGCCTTGGACTCGTGCTCTTGAATACCTTTATCAAGGACATGAGCAGTGAGATTGAGACCACCCTCAGCACCTCTGGTAAAGGGTTTCCAGCAGATTGACACTGCCTGTCTCCTCAGAGATAAGGATATCTGATTTGGGGTGATGTATTGGGCTCTACGGTGTAAGGAAGACATGGAGTTAGTGAAGCAGGAACAGTGCAGGAACAGCAAGAGGCTGAGGGGACCGAAGAATCCTTGTTGTGATTAGAAATGGGAGACATGAGAGGTTTATTTTAGTCAGGGTGCAAGAGTGGACAAAGGAGATGTTTTGAGTGGCATGACCTCACTCATAACACCCCAATTCTTGTAGGCTTTGGTGGCATCTTCTACACGCCTGACACAAAACAACGATACCAATCCATTGGCCTCTACTCCTCACCATTAAAAACTGCCACGAAGGTCAGACTGACACAGCCTCTAGAGAAGGACTTGAAATCACAGAATTCCACAAAGAAATGCTGGCACCACTACAGAGGAGGAAATAGGATCACAGTGACCATCCAGTACTAATTACTGGTCTCTCCTAACAGGGACAAAATATTATGACTGGCAGGTTACAAGTTATGAAACCGTATGGCTTGAATGCGGAATAAGTGAATTCACATCACAGACCAGCCTGGGCAAAACATGATCAAGCATCATTGGTTGCTTGTTTATTTGATTTCTTAAAGAGGTGAAGAAATACACTTTAAATGAGAGAGTATCCATGGGAAGTTGAGAAATTCAAATGGACTACAGCATTGGAATGAGTCCAACCTAACCAGGCTCTACTTTTCCAAATCCTAGAAAAGAAAAAGGGGCATGAGCTCTCTTGCATCCATCAGGAAGTGCTCAGACACCTCCGCATTTCCAAGTTGTTGCACAATGACCTCCCCAGGACATTGCCAGCCCCCTCAGCATTTCTGGGTGCAACGCAATGATTGAAGGACATCCAGTGGCCCCAGAACAATGGCCTAGTCTTCACAAGGCACCCACAAACCGCAGCACACCAGTGCCACAAAATGACCTCACTGATGATATTGCAGATGTCCAGGGCTCTGTTTGTTTATTCAACCCTCCCTGAAACACATTGTACAATGAAATCCTCAAAATTAAAAATTCAGTGAAGTTGCTGCCAAGGTCGGATGGACATGCTTCTAGAGCAGGACGTGAAATTGCAGAATTACATGAAGAAAAACACTCCCCACCTCATGACTCACCAGGTTGGGCCAGGCAAGAGCTGCTGTCTGCAAAATGCCCCAAGGCCATGGGACAACGCTGTCCCACCCTTCCACGACCAGCATAAAAGCCAGACCAGAGCCTCTCTCCCTCACACACTTCTCCTCACACCTTCTCCTCCTGCTCCTGCCAACAACCAGGTGAGTCTCGAGCCCCTGACCCTCCTAATCCTGAACCCCTGGTCCCTCTCTTCCAGCATGCTCGGCTCCAGCTTCAGAAGCCCTGATGCCGCCCCAAGCCCCACAACAGCCTCCACACTCCCTTGCCCTCCTGCATCACTGCCCCTCACACCCCCACTCCCCTGCCCTGCCTCACCCCTCTCTCTTTCAGGAACCCTCCACACCACAACCATGGCCTGCTGCCGACCCTGTGGACCCACCCCGCTGGCCAACAGCTGCAACGAGCCCTGTGCCCTGCAATGCCAGGACTCCCACGTTGTCATCAACCCTTCCCCTGTGCTGGTCACCCTGCCAGGACCCATCATGACCTCCTTCCCCCAGAACACCGCCGTTGGATCCACCTCCTCAGCTGCTGTGGGCACTGAACTCAGTGTGCAGGGCCAGCCCATCTCTGGGGGATTTGGTGGCTTTGGTGGCTTTGGTGGCCTTGGCTATGGCCGTGGATTTGGCTATGGGCTGGGTTGTGGCTATGGGCTGGGAGGCCTGGGCTGCTATGGCAGAAGGGGTGGCTACAACTGCTAAGGGCCCTTGGCACCACTCTGGACACCAACCATCCACTCACTGGAACACATCTCAGGCATTGACAACACCTCTCTGGGCCAAGTTTGTCCAGTGGGCTCAGCGCTTCCAGCTCCTGCTCTCAGGCCTCCAAACAAGGGGCCAGCCAAGGGGCCCGCCTGAGCTGCCTGCAAACATGGCCCATCTACCTCCTCCTCTTCTCCCGCTTGCTGCTCTGCATCGCCCCCCCAGTTCATTCCAGTTCCCTCTGCCGCAAACCCCTTCTCCCAAGCCAGAGACCATCGGGCAGCTCCAGTGGGCTGCTTCCTTTGTGAGGCAGAAAGTCCTTGATACTCTGGAAAAACCTCCTGCAAGCAAAGGACCTTGGCTGATGGTCTCCCTACTTGCAACTCAGATCAGCTGCCTTCCACTGGCTGCTCGTGATCTTTCATTCTTCTACCTCAATAAAGTTTTCCTGCATCATAACCTCAGATGAGTTTTTCGTTTTTCTTCTCCCAAGACTTTTCCAGTCTCAGTTAGCACTAAGCCAGGGTTGTAGAGGCTATTTGGGTTAAAAAGCGCATCAAGACTTGTCTTAGGATTTATTTCCCCAGTTCTACCAACTACTGGCAGGCTTTGGTCTTCCATTGCATCCCACAAACACTTCTATTTGTAGAGCACCGGTCTGGATACACTAATGCAGGTCTATCTCTACCTCTGGCACAAGCCCACCTGGGTGATGTGTTTGCTTTGGCTGGACACCAGTTGCTCCAACCCTTCATCATCTCCTCACCCCACTAAGATATCTGTTCAAGCAGGTCCATGTCTTTCTTATCATAGGGGTCCCACAGTTGAACACACAATTCCAGTCTCATCAGACAGGAGTACAGACTATGAATCCCCTGCTCACCTGCTGACCACACTGTGGGGATGAGCACAGGACATGAGGGGTTTCTGGTCAGTGAGTGCATATGGTCAGGGCATGTCCAATTCTTCATCCATCAACACCCCAAGTCCTTCCCCTTGGGGCTGCTCTCAATACCCTCATCTCCCAGCCTGTATCCTGTGTGTTTGAGATTGCTCCAATCCAGGTGCAGCATATTGTGCCCCTCTGCTCTGCTCTGGTGATATTGGTGAACTCTAGGTTAATTGGTTAATCTCTGGTTTACTGGGATTAAGGAAGACAAGATTCTAGTTTAGAAGATCTAGAGCACAGCCTCGAGGATGATCCATGGCTGGAGGTTTGGGACAGCCAGTGGCCAGTGACCTCAGGGCACTTTTTCAGGCAGTAGCTTTTGCCTGGCACAACCTGGTGAATCATAAGATGGGGGTGTTTTGCTACTCTCAGCCCTGCAATTCCATGTTCTGCTCTTCAGGCTGCGCCCATCTGATCTTGACAGTGGCTTTGATGAGTTGGGATTGGTTCCAGCATTGCTGGATGAGGGAAGAGGAACCAATATCGTGTACCTGGACTTGTGCACAGCATTTGTTCCTTTGCCAGAAAACATCCTTATCTCTAACTTGGAGAGATGTGGAGTTTATGGTTGGACCATTTGGTGGATAAGAAATGGGCAGGTCTCACTCAAAGAGTTGTGGTCAGTGTTGCCATGGCTGTGTGGAGAACAGGGATGAGTGGTGACCCTCAGAGACTCATGTAGGGACCATTATCACCTTCTGTCTTTGTCAGGGACATGGAGAGGGCAACTGTGTGTCCCCTCAGCAAGAATGTGGATTACAACAAGCTGAGTGTTGTGGTTGATTGTCTGGAGGGAAGGGATGGCATCCAGAGGGTTCTGAACATGCTGAGGAGATGGAGTGGTGTGAAGCTCATGAAGGTCAACAGGGCCTAGAGGAAGGTCCTGCACCTGGAATGGACCAATCTCAGTAATGGATATAGGATGGGCTATGAGTGTTTTAACAGCATCCCTGAGGAGAAGGACTTGGGGTGTTGGTGGATGAAGAACTGGACATGTCCTGGCCATGTGAATGCGCTGAGCAAAAATCCCCCATGTCCTGGGATTATCCCCACAGTGTGGGCAGCACATTCTGCCCCTCTGCTTCACTCTGATGAGACTCCTCTCTGAGACACAGAAAAAAGGAAGACGTGAACCTGCTCATGCAGATTTATAAATGCCCTTAGAGATGAGAAGGTTCTGGAGCAACTGGTGTCCAGCCAAGGTGAACACACCACCCAGGAGGTCCTTGTGTCAGAGTCACAGATAGACCTGCATTAGCGTACCCAGGTGTGTGTTCAACCAACTGAAAAGATGATGTGATGCACTGGAAGAACAAAGTGTACTGGTGGGTAGTGGAATCGGGGAAATAATACTTAACGAGGTTTTGGAGCACTTTTTCAGCAACCCCAATAACTTCAACAACACTGGCTCAGTCTCAAAGAGTCTTGGGAGAAGAAAGAAAGAAAGACACATCTGAGGTTATGGTGCAGGAAAACTTTATTGAGGTAGAAGAATGAAAGATCACGAGCAGCCAGTGGAAGGGAGCCGGGCTGAGCTGCAAGTACAGGAGGAGGAGGCCCTTTGCTTGCAGGAGGTTTTTCCAGATCATCAATTACTTCCTGCCCCTTAGTGGGAGCAGGGAGCAGCCCACTAGAGGTGCCTGATGGCCTCTGGCTTGGGAGAAGAGCTTTGAAGCAGAGGGAACTGGAATGAGCTTAGGGGGTGATGCAGAGCATAGAGCAGGAGAGAAGCAGAAGGCAGATGGGCCATGTTTGCAGGCAGCCTGGGCTGGCACCTTGGCTGGCCCCTTGTTTGGAGGCCTGAGAGCAGGAGCTGGAAGCGCTGAGCCCATTGGACAAACGTGGCCCAGAGAGGTGTTGTCAATGCCTGAGATGTGTTCCAGTGAGTGGATGGTTGGTGTCCAGAGGGTGCCAAGGGTCCTTAGCAGATGTAGCCACCCCTTCTGCCATAGCAGCCCAGGCCTCCCAGCCCATAGCCACAACCCAGCCCGTAGCCAAATCCACGGCCACAGCCAAGGCCATAGCCAAAGCCACCAAATCCACCAAATCCACCAGAGATGGGCTGGCCCTGCACATTGAGTTCAGTGCCCACAGCAGCCGAGGAGGTGGATCCAACAGCGGTGTTCTGGGGGAAGGAGGTCATGATGGGTCCTGGCAGGGTGACCAGCACAGGGGAAGGGTTGATGACAACGTGGGAGTCCTGGCATTGGAGGGCACAGGGCTCATTGCAGCTGTTGGCCAGCGGGGTGGGTCCACAGGGGCGGCAGCAGGCCATGGTTGTGGAGGGTCCCTGGAAGAGAGAGGAGTGAGGTAGGGCAGGGGAGTGGGGGTGTGAGGGGTGATGGTGCAGGAGGGGAGGGGAGTGTGGAGGTTGTTGTGGGGCTGTGGAGAGGTGTGAGGGCTTCTGAGGCTGGGGCCGAGAGTGCTGGAAGAGAGGGATCAGGGGGTCAGGAGCAGGAGGATCAGGGGCTCGAGACTCACCTGGTTGTTGGCAGGAGCAGGAGGAGAAGGTGTCAGGAGAAGTGTGTGAAGGAGAGAGGCACTGGTCTGGCTTTTATGCTGGTCTTGGAGGGGCGGGACAGCCTTGTCCCATGGCCTTGGGGCATTTTTTAGGCAGCAGCTCTTGTGTGGCCGGCCTGATGAGTCATGAGGTGCGGAGTGTTTTCCTTCCTGATGTTTTGCAGTGTCATGTCTTCCTCTTCTGTATGTGTACATCTGACCTTGGCAGCAGCTCATAATTGTGAGAATTAGAGACCGATGTGTTTTTTTTGATGACGTCTATCAAGACATGTAGAAGATTCAACCAAAACAAAGGAGAACTGGGGAGTCGTCACTGAAGTCATGCCATGGCATATTGACAACACGTCCTATTTGCATTCCTGCCTTCTCCCTGAAGGAACTCCCAGCTCTCTCAGCTTCCCCTTGTTTTGAGGATACCCCAGTCCCATCAGCGTCATGGTGTCCCTGCACTGCCCTTGGTCAACCATGTCTATGTCCTTGCTCAGCTGTGGAGCCCACCAGTGCTGGGGGACAGGAGGGTCAAGTCCCTCAACCTGCTTGTGTTTCTTCTCCTAATCCTATCCGGGTAACTGCTGGAGCTTTTTACATCCAAGAGTACACCTTCACCTCATGATCCACTTAAGCTCCACCAGGACTACAAGGACCTTCCCTGCTCCAATGCTTTGGTTGCCAAGGGAATGGAAACTGCTGTCATCCTGAACTGCTGTCAGGGCTTTATCACAGTCCCACGTAAAATCCTTGTCTCTAAGCTGAAGACATGTGGGTTTCAAAGGTGGACTAATCAATGCTTGAGGAACAGGCAGAGAGTGCTGGTCAATGGTTTTATGTACAGGTGGAGGCCAGTGACAAGGCCTTCAGGGCTGCTCCCTGGACTGGTGCTCTTGAAAACCTTTATCAAGCTCATGAACAGCGAGATCAAGACCACACTCAGCATCTTTGCAGGTGCCAGGAAGCTGAGCGGTGCAGTTGACACAAGAACAATGAGGGATCCCATCAGGAAGGACACTGGAAATGTTGAGACTATAAGAACCTCATGAGCTTTAACAGACCGTCTTTCAAGGTCCTGCACATCCATTGGGGCAGTTCCAGATATGAGAACAGCTTGGGAGAGGAACTCCTTGAGAGCAGTTACACAGAGAAGGATTTCAAGGTTCTGGTGGACTAAAAGCTGGACATCACATAGCAAAGTGAATTTTCAGCCCAGAACACCAAACACATCCTGGGCTGCATAGAAGCAGGTGTGGCCAGCAGGAATGGCACGAGGTCAACTGAAGACAGGAGAAAACACCCAAATTCTTGAGAGCTTGTTTGCATCTTCTACATTCCTGAGAAAAGCCAATACCAATCTATTGGCCTGTATTGCTCCCAATTAAAAGCTGCCGCCAAGGTCAGATGGACACGGCCTCAAGGGGAGGGCATGCAATCACAGAATATCACAGAGGACAACACGCCCCACCTCATGACTCACCAGGCTGGGCAAGGCAAGAGTTGCTGACTGCAAAATGTCCCAAGGCTATGGGACAAGGCTGCCCCGCCCCTCCAGGACCTGCATAAAAGGCAGCCCAGCACCTCTCTCCTGCACACTCTTCTCCTCAAGCCTTCTACTCCGGTGCCCAAACCCAGGTGAGCATCAACCCCTGACCCTCCTGGTCCTTTCCCCTTGGTCCCTCTTTCCCAGCATGCATGACCCCAGCCTCAGCAGCCCTCATGCCTCCCCACAGACCCACAACAGCCTCCACACTCCATCATACTCCTGCATCACCCCCCCTCTGCATCACCACAACCCTGCTCTGTCTCACTCCCCTCTCTTCCAGGAATCCTCCACACCACAGCCATGGCCTGCAATGACCTCTGCCGACCCTGTGGACCCACCCCGCTGGCCAACAGCTGCAATGAGCCCTGTGCCCTCCAATGCCAGGACTCCAGCGTCATCATCAACCCTTCCCCTGTGCTGGTCACCCTGCCAGGACCCATCATGACCTCCTTCCCCCAGAACACCGCTGTCGGATCCACCTCCTCGGCTGCTGTGGGCACTGAACTCAGTGTGCAGGGCCAGCCCATCTCTGGGGGATTTGGTGGCTTTGGTGGCTTTGGCTATGGCCGTGGATTTGGCTATGGGCTGGGCTATGGCTGTGGGCTGGGAGGCCTGGGCTGCTATGGCAGAAGGGGTGGCTACATCTGCTAAGGACCCTTGACACCTCTCCTGACAACAACCACCTACTCTCTGGAACACACCCCAGGCATTCAGGGTGCCTCTCTGGGCCAAGGCTCTCAAATATGCTCAGCACTTTCAACTGCTGCTCTCAGGCCTCCAAACAAGGCAGCAGCCAAGGTGCCAGCCTGGGCTGCCTGCAAACATGGCCCATCTGCCTCCTGCTCTTCTCCTGCTTGCTGTTTTGCATCGCCCCTTTGTCTCTGTCCAGTTCCGTTTGCTGCAAACCCCTTCTTCCAAGCCAGAGATCATTTGGAGCCTCTGCTGGGCTGCTCCCACTTTGGGGCAGGACAGCATTTATTCTCTGGCCAAACCTACTGCCAGCAAAGGAGGATGGCTGATGGTCACTCTGATTGCACTTCAGATGAGCTCCCTTCCACCGGCTGCTTCTGCTTGTGACCTTCCACTGTTTCTTTGTCTCAATAAATTTCTCTTGTATCACAGCCTGAGATGTCTCCTCTTCCCTCATTGGTACACACTGGCACACTTTGCTCTCCCACTGCATCACAAAAGCACTTCACTTTCTTGATCCCAGGCCTGGATGCACTAATGCAGGTTTATCCCTGCCTCTGACATGAGCCCCTCATTGGTACTGTGTTCACACTGGTTGGACACCAGTTGCTCCTGCCTCTCATCATCTTCCGTGACCATCTCCACGTCTGCTCAAATACATCCATGTCATCCTTATTTTCAGTTCCCAGAATTGAAAGCTCAACTCCCATCTCACCAGAGTGGAGCAGAGGGGCAGAATCCCCCCTCACCTGCTGGCCACGCTTGAGGGATGAGCCCAGGACATGGATGTTTTTTTGTTAGCATGTTCACATGGCTGGCACATGTCCAGTTCTTCATCCACCAACACCCCAAGTTTTTCTCCTCAGACATGCTCTCAATCATCACCAATCCAATATCTATTACTGAGATTGCTCTGATCCAGAATCAGGATGTTGCCCTTGGCCCTGTTTGCCTTCACACCACTCCATCTACCAAGCCCATCAAGAACCCTCTGGATGTCATCCCTTGCCTCAGACCATAAATCAGACCACTCACCCTGGTGTCATCCCCAATCTTGCCAAGGGGGCCCTCAAACCCACTCACCATGTCCTTGACAAAGATGGGAAGTGATAATGATGCCAAAATGAGTCTGTAGGTCACCACTCACCCCTGTTCTCCACACAGGGACATGGAGCCACTGACCAAAACTCTTTGAGTGAGACCATAGTGCCCATTCCTTGTCCATCAACTGGTCCAATCAACATTTACATCTCTCCAGGTTAGAAACAAGAATGTTGTCTGGCACAGAAACAAAAGCTTCACACAAGTCCAGGTACGTGACATTGGTCCACTTTACCTCATCCTCCCATGCTGGAACCAATATTGTTGCGGTGGTTCTGAATCAGGAAGGACGAGGACTTCCGGTGGCATGTTCCACAGACAGAGAGTTTCCCCCCGAAGCTGCCAGAGACAGTGGTTTGGACCACCAAGCCACGAACCCCAAGTTCCTGCTATTGGTTCCTTGATTTGTCTGTTACGTATCTCAGTTCTGGAAAATTCCCTGCTACCCGGTTGTTCATTCGTTGTTCTCTCTTCCCCCCTCCCCTCCCTAAACCTCATTCGACTACGTGTCCTGGTCCCTCACTTGTATTGCCCCTGTGCCCTTAGTTGATTGGATGTTATTCCTCCCTTAAATACCCACGGAATGAGCTATTCTGGGCTCTTAGTCCCTGTGCTCTCTTGGGGGTAATAAACCTACCGAATTCACATACTAAGAGTCCTCCTTCTCTGGGAGTTCTTTGCCATCCTGCAGTGCTCTGAGGGCAACAACTCCTCGGACCGAAAGCAGACCAGCGGTGCCCGTCATCGGCTCACCGGGGAAGCCTTCCAGAACGCGAACGGCTTCCCAGGTTCATGCTAGCGCTCTGCCGCCGGTACCAGGGCGGGACAAAGGCAGGGAACGCAACACAATATGAACCCATTAAAGCTGTCACCAAGGTCAGATGGACATGGCCTCAAGAGCAGAACATGGAATTTAGGAACTCTGCGTAGAAAAACAGTCCCAACCTTGTGACTCACCAGGCTGTGCCAGGAAAAGCTGCTGCATGGAAAATGTCCCAATGTCATGGCCACTGGCTGTCCTAAGCCTTCAGCCCAGGACCATCCTCAAGGCCATACACTTGATCTTCTCCAGCAGTCTTGTCTTCCTTATTCCCCAGACCACAGAGATTAACAGAGTTCTCCAGTATTGCCAGAGCAGAGTAGACGGGCAGAACCTGCTGCAACTGGTCTGGAACAACCCCAAATATGCAGGATACAGGCTGGGAGATGAGGGGATTGAGAGCAGTCCCAAGGAGGAGGTCTTGGGGTGTTGGTGGATGAAGAATTGGATATGTCCCAGCCATGTGCACTCATCAACCAGAAATTGCCTGTGTCCTCAGCTCATCCCCACAGTGTGGGCAGCACAAGAGAGGGGGAATCTCACCCTCTGCTCTCCTGTACTGAGAGCAGAGTTCTGTGTTGCACTCTGAGTCCCCAAAGACAAGGAAGACATGGACCTGCTTCATTGAATCTGTAGATGAGCCGGGAAGATGATGAGGGTGAGTAGCAACTGGTGTCCAGCCAAAGTGAACCTGACAGAGGGGCTGGTGCCACAAGCAGGGACAGAGCTGCCTTGGTGCATCCAGGTCTGTGATTCAGTATCTGGAGGATTTGTAGGAGGCACTGGAAAACCAAGTGTGCCAGTTGGAAGTAGAATGGGGAAATAAATCCTAAAAGAGTTCTTGGAACACTTTTTCACCCACCCCAGTGGCCTCTACAACCCTGGCTTAGTGCTGAGTGAGACTGGAAGAGTCTTGGGAAAAGAAAGAAGGACTCATCTGAAGCTGTGATGCAGGAAAACTTTATTGAGGTAGAAGAGTGAAAGGTCATAAGCAGCCAGTGGAATAGAGCAGCCTGAGGTGTAATTAGGGTGACCATCAGCCAAGGAGTTTTGCTTGGAGGGGGTTTTGTGAGATCATCAATGCCTTCCAGCCCCACAGCTAGAGCATGGGGTCAGAAGTGGTACCAAGGGTCCTTAGCAGTTGTAGCCACCCCTTCTGCCATAGCAGCCCAGGCCTCCCAGCCCGTAGCCACAACCCAGCCCATAGCCAAATCCACGGCCATAGCCAAGGCCATAGCCAAAGCCACCAAATCCACCAAATCCCCCAGAGATGGGCTGGCCCTGCACATTGAGTTCAGTGCCCACGGCAGCCGAGGAGGTGGATCCAACAGCAGTGTTCTGGGGGAAGGAGGTCATGATGGGTCCTGGCAGGGTGACCAGCACAGGGGAAGGGTTGATGACAACGTGGGAGTCCTGGCATTGCAGGGCACAGGGCTCGTTGCAGCTGTTGGCCAGCGGGGTGGGTCCACAGGGTCGGCAGCAGGCCATGGTTGTGGAGGGTTCCTGAAAGAGAGGGGGATAAGGCAGGCAGGGATGTGGGGCTGAGAGTGCAGTGATGCAGGACTGTGATGGAGTGTGAAGGCTGTTGTGGGTCTGTGGGGGGGCATGAGGGCTGCTGAGGCTGGGGCCGAGCGTGCTGGAAGAGGGACCAGGGGGGACAGGATCAGAAGGGTCAGGGAGTTGAGGCTCACCTGGTTGTTGGCAGGAGCAGGAGGAGAAGGTGTGAGGAGAAGTGTGTGATGGAGAGAGGCTCTGGTCTGGCTTTTATGCTGGTCGTGGAAGGGCGGGACAGCCTTGTCCCATGGCCTTGGGGCATTTTTTAGGCAGCAGCTCTTTCGTGGCCCAGCCTGGTGAGTCATGAGTTAGGGAATGTTTTCCTTCATGCAATTCTGCAATTCCACGTCCACCTCCTGAGGCCGTGTCCATCTGACCTTGGTGGGAGGTTTCAGTTGGGAGTTAGTATTTAGGAGGATTGACTGTACAGTGTGTGTCAGTGCGGGCTGAAAAAACAAGCAGAGCGCAGGAAAGGTGCAATGTCATCAGTGTGGTGTTTTTGCGGCACTTGTGTGCTGTGGATTGTGGGTGCTTTGTGAAGACTGGGTTCCTCTTTGGTGCCTCTGGATGTCCATCAGTCTTTGTGTTGCACCCAGGAATGCTGAGGGAGCTGCTGATGGCCTGGAGAGGTCACTCTACAATTGCTTGGAAAGGTCCTGGTGACTATGAGCACTTTCTGATAGAGGAAAGAGACCTCATTCCCTTGTGTCTTGACTGGGGTCAAGAAAGATGATCCGGAAAAAGAGAGGCTGTTTGGGCTGAACTTGTTCCAGTGTCATGGTCTACTTGTATTTTGAAATACACAGAAAAATGTGCTGTGTGATTTGAAGTGTATTCCTTGGCCTGATTCAGAAATCCAATAAACAACAAACGGAGCCCAATCCCTTTTTTCCCAGGCTGGTCAGTGACATCAATTCCCTTTTTCCGCATTAAAACCTCAAGGTGTCATAACTTATAATTTGTAAGTGCTAATGTGTTGTTCCTGTGAGCAAAACCCAATAATTAGTAACGGACAGCCAGTGAGTTCCTCTTTCCTTCTTTGTCATGGAGCAGTTGTCCTTTTGTGGAATTGTGCAATTTCGTGTTCTGCTCCTGAGGTTGTCTCCCTTGGACCTGGGCGCTAGGTGTAACTTGCGAGAATTAGAGACCAATGTGCTGTTGTTGATTGTGCGTGTCATGACACATAGAAGATTCAACCAAAAATTTGGAGAATTGGGGTGTCATCACTGAGGTCATGCCATGGCGTGTTGACAACGTGTCCAATTTGCATTCTGGCCTTCTGCCTGAAAGAACTCCCAGCTCTCTCAGCTTCTCATCTTAAGGATGCTCCAGTCCCACCAGTGTCATGGCCTCCCTGCACTGCTCTTGGTCAACGATGTCCATGTCCTTGTTCCACCGTGGAGCACCACCAGTGGTGTGCACCAGGAGAATCAAATTCTCAACCTGCTCGTATTTCTCCTCCTAATCCTAGTCCTGGTAACTGCTAGAGGTTTTCACAGCAAAGGATACATCACCTCCTCATGACCCATTTATGAAATTTCAGTCCAGATCACCAATCATATCCCAGGCTACAGAGCAGTAGGTTTGGCCAGTGATAATGCCTGAAGACATGAGGCATCACCCCAATTACTGTAGGCTTAGTTTGCACCTTACATTCAAAACAAAACCAGTACCAATACATTGGCCTCTATCTCACCCAATTGAAATCTACAGCCAAGATCAAATGGACGCGGACTCAGGGGAAGGACGTGAAATTGCAGAATATCAGGAAGGAAAACACTCCCCACCTCATGACTCACCAGGCCATGGAAGAGCTGCTGTCTAAAAAATGCCCCAAGGCCATGCAACAACGCTGACCCACCCCTCCCAGACCAGCATAAAAGGCAGACCAGTGCTGCTCTCCCTCACACACTTCTCCTCACGCCTTCTCCTCCTGCTCCTACCAACAACCAGGTAAGCCTTAAGCTCCTGACCCTCCTGCTCATGCCCCCCTGGCCCCTCTTTCCCAGCATGCTCGGCCCCAGCCTCAGCAGCCCTCATGCCTCCCTACAGCCCCACAACAGCCACCACACTCCCTCGCCCTCTTGCATTGCTGCCCCTTGTACCCCTCTGCCCTGCTCTGCCTTATCCCCCTCTCTTTCAGGAACCCTCCACACCACAACCATGGCCTGCTGCCGACCCTGTGGACCCACCCCACTGGCCAACAGCTGCAACGAGCCCTGTGCCCTCCAATGCCAGGACTCCCACGTTGTCATCAACCCTTCCCCTGTGCTGGTCACCTTTCCAGGACCCATCATGACCTCCTTCCCCCAGAACACCGCTGTTGGATCCACCTCCTCGGCTGCCGTGGGCACTGAACTCAATGTGCAGGGCCAGCCCATCTCTGGTGGATTTGGTGGCTTTGGTGGCTTTGGCTACGGCCGTGGATTTGGCTATGGGCTGGGAGGCCTGGGCTGCTATGGCGGAAGGGGCTGCAACACATGCTAAGGGCCCTCAGCACCACCCTTTGACACCACCAGCTCAGGGCTCTGGCAACAGCTCCTGCAAGCCAGTCTCCTAGCTTGATGGTCACTGTACTTGCACATCACACTGGATTCCTTCTGCTTTTTCTCCTGCCTCTTGATTCTTCTGCCTCAATAAAATTTTCCTGCATCAAAGCCTGAGACTCCTGCTATTCTTTTCTAATTCCAATGGTCTGACATCGCCACCAAGCACATTCCACATCTCCACAGGACATTGGGGTACATGGAATACACCAACAATATGTTTCCTCACAAATATGTCAAAACAACTCATAATAAAGTCTGGTATAAGAAGCACAAGAGGAGACATCTTCCAGAATATGTCACACATGCCTTACCTGATACACCCGGGACACATCCATGCTCTCCTGGGTACAACTCTGATCAAGTCTTTCCATGCCAGTGCGCACTTGACCAACTCTCTTTCCACCAGGACTCTTGAGTCCTTCCAGCAAACCGAGGAACAACATCAACCACTTGGGCAGGAAATCTAGAGGGTGAGTTGTTCAACTCCCCTGCTCAAGCAAGAGCAGCATTTCCAGCACCATGGACAGTTCAGTGGTGGATCTCCCGCACAGACACTCCACCACCTCTTCTACTCTGTGACGCCCCTTCCAATGAAAGATTCCTGCCTTCTTTGCCCACAGAGTTCCATCTGTTTTTGCTTGTGCCCTTGCTCTCTTGTCCTGCATCTGTGCACTGCTGAGAACAGCCAGGCTTCTTCACTTCATTCCCCACCATCAGGGATTTTTAAACACTGATGGCACATCCCCATCCATCATTGTCCACTGTCCCAGCTATCACCTTTT
Source organism: Eopsaltria australis (assembly GCA_034509425.1). NCBI lineage: Eukaryota > Metazoa > Chordata > Aves > Passeriformes > Petroicidae > Eopsaltria > Eopsaltria australis. Next base: position 146,131 of record JAVTVJ010000308.1, on the reverse strand, counting down.
CCCTTGTCCTAGCTCTCTCAGCCTCTCCTCTGTGAAATATCTCCCAACCCTTTCGAGTCTTGTCCTGTACGGGTCTCGATTCACTAAATCCACTTCAATTTCTCACTGCATAGCTCAGAACAGCCCAAAACACCTCACATGGAAACTCACCAGGGCTGACCAGATGGCAAAAGCCATTTATCCCTGTTTGGTCATAACATTTTCCCAATCCTACTCTGGTTACTTAGGCTCTCTTCTCACACACAGGGACATCGCCTGGTCCTTTCCTTCCCAACCACAACCACAAAGGTGAATTCTCAGAAGGAAACAATTGCTCTAACTCATACCCAGACATTCCTTCCTACCCAGGATGACTCCTTCCAAAAAACAGCATTTGGCAGTTGCCCTTACAGAATCGCAGCAGATGTCCAGCTCCTGTCAGCTTTTCAGTGTTGTCCCAATCGCTCCAACTCCTGGCCCACAGCACTGGGGACTTGCTGCCATCTGGACTTTGCAACACTGACCACAAGCCTCGGGGTCCAGACCTTCACACACTTTTCTGTACACATCTCTGGGCACTGACACAAGCTGGACTTGCCTGGGTTGTTGCCACCGACCATGCAATGTTCACCTCCAGCAACTCTGGGCGACCTTAAAATCTACTTTCTAACAATCACAAGTGGCCTCACCAGTTGGCACTCAGCCTGTGTAAAGATCCTGAAGACGCAGATATCAAAACCTTAAAAGCAAGAGGGGCACCAAGACATCCACAGAATGCAGTCAAAAGGAAAGATCAGGTCTAGTGTCAGGCTTGGGAAGATGGGGTCAAGGTGGGGAGGGATGAAATGTGAGGGAAGGGGCAACACCTCCAGAACAGCTGCACATCCCAGACCAGCCTGACAAGGCTGTCAGGGAATGGGCCCTCCCTCTCTTCAAAACACATCCACAAATCACAGCACATGAATGTCATGCAGTGACCTCACTGATGACATCCCACCACTCCAATGCTTTGGTTGTTTATTCTGCCCTCTCTGACATGAACCTTCCCCCCAGACACACTCTCACACCTAAAAGCAGCTGCCAAGGTCAGAAGGAAGAGATGTTGAGCAGGACATGGAATCCTAGAATTCCTGAAAGAAACACCCACAGCGTGACAGAAGTGGAAACAGGACCTTGCTGACCATCAGTGGGTAAATTTTGGCTTTTGCTCATAGGAGAAGAATATTCAGACTTACAAGTTTTACCCTGTGACTTGAAGGTGGAATAAGTGAAGTCATGACACAGAACAACCTGGTGGACAAAAAATGGATCAGGACAGGATTATTGTTTGGAGTTTTTTATGATTTCAGAATGAGGTTGAGAAGTACACTTTAATTGGGAGAGTGTGCTCTCATGTAGAGTTGAGAAATTCAAATGGACCATAACGATGGAACAAATATATCTTCTTGTATACCAGATCCCCTCTCTTGCTCTAATTCAAGACACAAGACCAAGAGCCCTCTTTCATCTATCAGGAAGTGTCCTCCCAGTCACCAGAACCTTGCCAAGCTAATACACTGTGACCTCTCCAGGACATCAGCAGCTCCCTCAGCATTCCGAGAGCAACACAATGATTGATGAACATCCACGACCACAGAACAGGGGCCTAGTCATCACAAGCAACCCACAAACCACAGCACATCAGTGCCACAGAATGACCTCACTGGTGACATCACAGATCTCCTGGGCTCTGGTGGTTTATTCAGCCCTCCCTTGCACACATCTAACAGTCCAATCATCCCAAAGAGCAAACCTCACTTTAAAGTTGCTGTCAAGGTCTGGTGGACACACCCTCAAAAGCAGGACAAGGAATTGCAGGATAGTGGGAAGGAAAACACTCCCCACCTCATGACCTCATGCCAGGTCAGGACAGGGAAGAGCCGCTGCCTAAAAAATGCCCCAAGGCCATGGGACAAGGCTGTCCCACCCCTCCACGACCAGCATAAAAGCCGGCCCAGCACCTCTCTCCCTCACACATTTCGCCTGAACCCTTCTCCTTCTGCTTCTGTGCCGCCAACCGGGTGAGTCTCAAGCCCCTGCTCTCCTCATCCTGCACCCCTGGCCCCTCTCTTCCAGCATGCACGGCCCCAACCTCAGAAGGCCTCATGCCTCCCCGCAGGCACACAACAGCCTTCCCTCCCCACCACCTTCAAATCTCCACATCCCTGCCCTACCACACTCCTGTCTCTTTCAGGAACCCTCCACGCCACAACCATGGCCTGCTGCCGACCCTGTGGACCCACCCCGCTGGCCAACAGCTGCAACGAGCCCTGTGCCCTGCAATGCCAGGACTCCAGCGTCATCATCAACCCTTCCCCTGTGCTGATCACCATGCCAGGACCCATCATGACCTCCTTCCCCCAGAACACCGCTGTCGGATCCACCTCCTCGGCTGCCGTGGGCACTGAACTCAATGTGCAGGGCCAGCCCATCTCTGGTGGCTTTGGCTACGGCCTTGGCTATGGGCTGGGAGGCCTGGGCTGCTATGGCAGAAGGGGTGGCTACATCTGTTAAAGACCCTCAGCACCAGCCCTGACACCACCAGCTCAGGGCTCTGGCAACAGCTCCTGCAATCAAAGAGCCTCAGCTGATGGTCATCCTCTTTTCACATCATACCAAATCCCTTCAACTTCTTTCTCCTGCCTTTTCATTCTTTTGCCTCAATAAAGATTTCCTGCATCCGAGCCTGACATGTCTCCTCATCTTTGGGAGTTCCAATGGTCTCACATCATCACCTTGTGCAGTGCTAGACTGGGCATTGGGGTGAACACAAAAGGAGCACAACCATTTTTCTTAGGCAATATGTCACCACCATTAACAACCAAGGCTGGCTGGTACAGGAATCTGGGGATTGGGAGGACCTTCCACAACATGGCACAAGCCCATCACCTGCTACAACGAAGGCTTTGCCCATATTGATGCCCTCCTGAGCTCAGCTGTGCTAAAGTCTCTCTATGCCAACACACACTTGGCAAACTCTCTTCCCAGCAGAACTCTTGAACCCTCTCAGCTGAATCACAAAATGTTTTGCTTGGGCGGGAATTTTGGAATGCATGTGCTTCAATCCCATCTGCTGCAGAAAGACTAAGAAGAGCAGGATTTCCAGAAACATGAACAGTTCAGGTTTGGATCTCCCAGGAGAGATTCCACCACTTCTTCCACTCTCTGACCACACTGACACCAAAAAATTCTTCCCTTCTTTGTCCATGGAATTCCATCGGTTTTTAATTGGGTCCTTGCCCACTTTTCCTGCACGGTTTCACTGCTGAGATCTGCCAGGATCCATCAACTTTGTTCGCTGCCATCAGGGATTTGCACACACTGATGACATCCCCCTCTTCACCATTGCCCCCTGGGAGTCCCAGCTCTCTCCTTCTCTCATCTTTGAAAGATCTCCCAGCCCCTCTAGAATCTTGTTGGTCTTGAACAGGTTTTGTTTCACTAAGTCCATGGGCTTCTTCCACTGGGGAGCCCAGAACTGCCCAGAACAACTCACATGGGATCCCATTAGTGATCTAAAGAGAGGAAAGGCCACTTCTCCTGATTTCATGGCAAGAATTTTCTGAAATCCATCTTGGACACTAGTGATTCCTTTTCAACTAAAGCTTCGCTGGGATCTTGTGGTCCCTTAGTTCTCCACCAGCACCACAGGGTCATGTTCAGCAAAGCTGCTTTCCAGACTCCCAGCCACAGCATGACCTATGGCCCACTGCCATTATTGTCCAGATGCAAAAGTTCACCTTTCCCACACTTGAAATGCAGGAGATTCTTTTGACCCTCAGTCTCCAGCTCTCTCTGAGTGTTGGAACAATGAAGTGGTTCCTTGGCCACTTCTCCATCTGCCAACTCACTGAGGGGGAAACTGTCCCACTGCCCTCGTGGAATGGAAGAGTCCAGGCACTCACACCTGGCACTGATGCAAAGCCCAGACCAGTCTGACTGAGCTGGGATCATTTGGGACCCCACTGCACAACACACACACAAAAACATGAGCTCTTCAGGCTTGTTGCCTTTTTCCCAGACAGGAAACAAACTTCAAGATAATTTTAGTAAGGAGATAATATAAAAGAGGATCTTAATGGGATGGTCTTCAGGAGCAGTTATGGAAAGATGTCCATAAAAGTCAGCCTCCAGAGGAATGAGTACATATTTATAGGTTTTACGAAATTAGCATAACTGGTAAAACCCACCTAATAGGGGGAAAAGTGGTGATTCAGTTTCCCCCCAGATCAAACCCCTTCCCTGGAGTCATCCCTCCCTTTGGTACTACCTGTACTTTGTCCAATAAATGTATCTTGAAGAATTATTCTCATCCTTGGTTCCCAGAAAGAACCAAGATAGCACAGGAGCCCTGCACCTCCTGGGGCTTGGAGCTCTGGAATTGGTTTTGTCTTTCTGTCTAGGGAAAGCCCATGGAAAATTACTGGCAAAACTAGATACTAATACAATAGGCTACAAAAATATGTGTGAAGAATACAGAGAACATATAAAAGGAAAAAAAGGCAAAACCAAACCAGCATCAGGCTGACCTCAATGATGACAGCCCACGTCTCCAAACATTCTTCACATATTCAGCCCTCTTTGACATGTGCCATCAACACCCGCCGTTTGTCTCACATATGCAGAATTCAAAGGAACGATGACCTTGATGGACGTGACAGCTCCTCATGCATGGCACAGTTGCAAAGCCCACACCAACCCTACATGGCTACGAAGGAATGAAGCCCCTCTTTACAACACACCCAGAAACTAAACCACACAAGTGCCACTAAACGACCTCAGAGATGACACTCATACTTTAACTAGGCTTTTGTTGTATATTCTGGTTTCTCTGACACACATCTTCCATTCAAGTCCTCCCAAATACCAACTGTCAGTTTCAAGCTGCCGCCCAAGTCAGATGGAAGCAACCTCAAGAGCAGGAAATGACACTGCAGAATTGTGGGAAGGAAAAAACTCCCCACCTGAGGACTCATCAGGCTGGCTCAGCCAAGGGCTCCCACCTGCAAAATGCCCCAAGGCCATGGGACAAGGCTGTCCCACACCTCCATGACCAGCATAAAAGCCGGCCCAGCACCTCTCTCCCTCACACACTTCTCCTGAACCCTTCTCCGCCTGCTCCAGCCGACAACCAGGTGAGCCTCAAGCCTTTGCTCTTCCTGATCCTGCATCCCTGTCCACTCTCTTTCAGCATGCTCGGCGCCAGCCTCAGAAGCCCTCACGCCTCCCCATAGGCACACAACAGCCTTCCCTCTCCATCACCTTCAAATCCCCATGACTCTGACATGCCCCAACCTTCTCTCTTTCAGGAACCCTCCACATCATCACCATGGCCTGCTGCCGACCCTGTGGACCCACCCCACTGGCCAACAGCTGCAATGAGCCCTGTGCCCTGCAATGCCAGGACTCCAGCGTCATCATCAACCCTTCCCCTGTGCTGATCACCCTGCCAGGACCCATCATGACCTCCTTCCCCCAGAACACCGTTGTTGGATCCACCTCCTCGGCTGCTGTGGGCACTGAACTCAATGTGCAGGGCCAGCCCATCTCTGGTGGATTTGGTGGCTTTGGCTATGGCCTTGGCTATGGCCGTGGATTTGGCTATGGGCTGGGAGGCCTGGGCTGCTATGGTGGAAGGGGCTGCAACACCTGCTAAGGGCCCTCATTACCAACCCTGACATCATCAGCTCGGGGCTCTGGCAATGACTCCTGCAAGCCAATCTCCTAGCTTGATGGTCACTGGACTTGCACATCACACTGGATTCCTTCTGCTTTTTCTCCTGCCTCTTGATTCTTCTGCCTCAATAAAATTTTCCTGCATCAAATCCTGAGATGCCTCCTCTTGTTTTGTATTTCCAATGGTCTTGCATGCTCACCGAGCACATTCCACAACTCAGCAGGACACTGGGGTATTGAAATACACCAACAATATGTTTCCTCACAAATACGTCAAAACAACTAAGAACAAAGTCTGACATAGGAAACACAGGAGGAGACATCTTCCAGGATATGTCACAGACGACTCACCTGATACACCAAAGACTTGGACACATCCATGCTCTCCTGGGTACAGCTCTGGTCAAGTCTTTCCATGCCAGTGTACACTTAACAGAATATCTTCCGAGTAGGTCTATTGAGCCCTTCCAGGACACTGAGGAACATCAACAATTAGGGTAGGAAATGTGGAGTGCAAGTGCTCCAACTCCCCTGCTCCTGCAAGAGCGGGATTTCCAGCACCATGGACAGTCCAGTGTTGGATCTCCCAGCACAGCCGCTCCATCACCTCTTCTACTCTCTGATTCCCATTCCAGTGAAGGATTCCTGCCTTCTTTGCCCACAGAGTTCCATCTGTTTTCGCTTGTGCCCTTGCTCTCATGCCCTGCGCATGTGCACGGCTGTGTACAGCGCGGCTCCTTCACTTCATTACCCACCAACAGGCATTTGCACACACTGATGACACATCCCCATCTATCCTTGTCCAATCTCCCAGCTGTCACCTCGTCCCCTGCCCCAGCTCTCTCCGCCTCCCCTCCAGGAAAGATTTGCAAGGACCCTTTGGAGTCTTGTTGACCCAAACTGGTCTTGATTCACTAAATCAACCTCGTTTTCACACTGGCGAGCCCAGAACTGCCCAAAACACCTCACATGGGACTACATCAGTGCTGAGCAGACAGCCAAAGCCATTTCTACCTGCTTAGTCATAGAAACATTTTTCCCAATCCTGACCTAAAGACTTCGGGTGCATTTTCCCACATAAGGACACCTCCTGGTCCTTTCCTTCTCAATCACAACCACAAAGGTGCATTCTCAGAAGAAAACAATTGTTCCAACTGATATCCAGACATTCCTTCATAGCTGCCATGACTCCCACCAACAAACACCTCTTGACACCTGCCCTTACACAACCCCATCTGATGTCCAGCTCCTGTCAGCTTTTCAGTGTTGTCCCAATGGCTCCAACTCCTGGCCAACAACACAGGGGACTTGCTGCCATGAGGACTTTGGGACACTGACCACAAGCCTCTGGGCACAGCCCTTCACACACTTCTCAGGCCACCACACTGGGCACTGACACAAGCTGGACTTGCCTAGGTTGTTTCCACAGACCACGCAATACTCACCTCCAGCAACCCCGGGCAACCTGAAAATCCTTTCTAACAATCACAGGAGGCATCACCTCTTGGCACACAGAACACGTAAAAATCCAGAAGGCACAGATCTCAAAACCTTAAAAGCAACAGGAGCACCAAGACACCTCCAGAGTGCAGTCAACCGGGGAAGTTGGGTCCAGTGTCAGGCTTAGCCAGGTGGGATCAAGGTGGGAAGGGATGAAACATGAGAGAAGAGGAAACACCTCCAGCACAGCTGCAAATCCCAGAGCAGCCTAACAGGGCTCTCTGGGAATGGGCCCTCTCTTCAAAACACATCCACAAACCACAGCACATGAATGTCATGCAGTGACCTCACTGATGACATCCCACCGCTCCAATGCTTTGGTTGTTTGTTCTGCCCTCCCTGACATGAACCTTCCATGCAAATACTCCCAAATACCCACTCACATTTAAACCAGCTACCAAGGTCAGAAAAAAAGGAGTCAAGGGAAGGACATGGAATCCTAGAATTCCATGAAGAAATACCCACATCATGACAGAAAAGGGAAGAGGAGTTGACTGATCACCATTTGCTCATTCCAGGGTTTTGCTCACAGGAGAATAACATTCAGACTTCCAAGTTTTACCATTTTCCTTGAATGTCGAATTGGTGTAGCAATGTCACAGAAGAACATGGGAGGAAAAGTAATCAAGCCCAGTTTTTTGTTGGTTTTTTGCTTTCTAAATGTTGTTGAGGAACACATTTTAATTGGGAAAGTGCATTACCATGTAGAGTTGAGAAAACCAAATGGACCTTAATAATGGAACAAATTCAGTGTGAACAGCCTCTGCTTTTCCAAATCCCTTCCCACACACAAAGGCCAAGAAAATTCTTTATTCTGTCAGGAAATGCTATCAGGCACCACGACCTGGGGAGTGACATCCCCAGGACACCAGCAGCTCCAACAGTGTTCTACAGGGCAACAAAATGACTGATGGACATGCAGTGGCACAGAAGAGAAGCCCACTCTTCACAAGGCACCCACAACCTGCAGCACACCAGTGCCACAAAATTGCCTCACTGATGACATCATGGATTTCCTGGGTTCTGGTTGCTTATTCAGCCCTCCCTTACACACATCTAACAAGCCAATCCTCCCAAATACCACCTCTCACTTTAAAACTGCCGCCAAGGTCAGAGGGACACGGCCTCAAAAGCGTGACAAGGAACTGCAGAATTTCATGAAGGAAAACACTCCCAAACTCATGACCTCATGCAAGGTTGGGTGAGGCAAGAGGTGCTGCCTGAAAAATGCCCCAAGGCCATGGGACAAGACTGACCCGCCCATCCACGACCAGCATAAAAGCCAGACCAGAGCCTCTCTCCCTCACACAGCTTCTCCTGACACCACCTCCTCCTGCTCCTGCTGACAACCAGGTGAGCCTCAAGCCCCTGACCCTCCTGATCCTGCCCTCTCTGCCCATCTCCACCACACTTGACCCTAGCTCAAGCAGCCCTCACCTCAACCATGCAATCCTTCAAACACCCATGCTCCTTCCCTGCCTCAAGCCTCTCTCTTCCAGGAACCAGCCATGGCCTGCTGCCGACCCTGTGGACCCACCCCGCTGGCCAACAGCTGCAATGAGCCCTGTGCCCTCCAATGCCAGGACTCCCGCGTCATCATCAACCCTTCCCCTGTGCTGGTCACCATGCCAGGACCCATCATGACCTCCTTCCCCCAGAACACCGCTGTTGGATCCACCTCCTCGGCTGCTGTGGGCTCTGAACTCAATGTGCAGGGCCAGCCCATCTCTGGTGGCTTTGGTGGCTTTGGCTATGGCCGTGGATTTGGCTATGGGCTTGGTTGTGGCTACGGGCTGGGAGGCCTGGGCTGCTATGGTGGAAGGGGCTGCAACACCTGCTAAGGGCCCTCAGCACCAGCCCTGACACCATCAGCTCGGGGCTCTGGCAACCACTCCTGCAAGACAGTCTCCTAGCTTGATGGTCACTGGACTTGCACATCACACTGGATTCCTTCTGCTTTTTCTTCTGCCTCAATAAAATTTTCCTGCATCAAATCCTGAGATGCCTCCTCTTATTTTGTATTTCCAATGGTCTTGCATGCTCACCGAGAACATTCCACAACTCAGCAGAACGCTGGGGTACATGGAATACACCAACAATATGTTTCCTCACAACTATGTCAAAGCAACTAAGAATAAAGTCTGACATAGGGGCACAGGAGGAGACATCTTCCAGGATATGTCACACACGGCTCACCCGATACACCAAAGCCTTGGACACATCCATGCTCTCCTGGGTACAGCTCTGGTCAAGTCTTTCCATGCCAGTGCACATTTGAGAAAATCTCTCCCTAGTACGTCTCTTGAGCCCTTCCAGGAAACTGAGGAACAACATCAACAATTAGGGTAGGAAATGTGGAGTGCAAGTGCTCCAACTGCCCTGCTCAAGCAAGAGCGGGATTTCCAGCACCATGGACAGTCCACTGTTGGATCTCCCAGCACAGCCACTCCATCACCTCTTCTACTCTGTGATTCCCATTCCAATGAAGGATTCCTGCCTTCTTTGCCCACAGAGTTCCATCTGTTTTCTCTTGTGCCCTTGCTCTCTTGCCCTGCACCCATGCACTGCTGAGAGCAGCTAGACTACTTCACTTCATTCCCCACCGTCAGGGATTTGCACACACGGATGACACACCCCGCAGTCCATCCCTGTCTCCTCTGGAAGTCCCAGCTCTCCCAGCCTCTCATCCAAGACAGATTTTCCAGCCCCTTTGGAGTTTTGTAGTCCTGAACTGGTCTTGATTCACTAAATCCACTTCCATTTCTCACTGGGGAGCCCAGAACTCACACCTCACATGGGACTTCATCCATGCTGAACAGACAGCAAAATCCATTCCCCCCTGCTTGGTCCCCCCCAATGCTACTCTGGTTACTTGCGTTGCCTTCTCCCACCCAGGGACACTTCCTAATCCTTTCCTTCTCAATCACAGAAGGTGAATTCTCAGAAGAAAACAATTGTTCCAAATGACATCCTTCCTACTCAGGATGACTCCTTCCAAAAAACAGCTTTTGGCAGCTGCCCTTACAGAATCCCAGCAAATGTTGAGGACCACTCGCTTTTCAGTGTTGTCCCAATGGCTCCAACTCCTGGCCTACAACACTGGGAACTTGCTGCCATCTGGACTTCGGGACACTGACCACAAGCCTCTGGGCTCAGCCCTTCACACACTTCTCAGGCCACCACACTGGGCACTGACACAAGCTGGACTTGCCTGGGTTGTTGCCACTGACCATGGAATGCTCACCTCCAAGAACCATGGGTGACCTGAAAATCCCCTTCCTAACAATCACAGGAGGCATCACCTCTTGGCACACAAAACACATAAAAATCCAGAAGGCACAGATCTCAAAACCTTAAAAGCAAGAGGGGCAACAAGACACCTCCAGATTGAAGTCAGTTAGAAAAGTCCGGTCTAGGGTGAGGCTTAGCCAGGCGGGATCAAGGTGGGAAGGGATGAAACATGAGAGAAGAGGAAACACCTCCAGCACACCTGCACATCCCAGACCAGCCTGACAGGGCTCTCTGGGAATGGGCCCTCTCTTCAAAACACATCCACAAACCACAGCACATGAATGTCATGCAGTGACCTCACTGATGACATCCCACCACTCCAATGCTTTGGTTGTTTATTCTGCCCTCCCTGACAGGAGCCTTCCATGCAAATACTCCCAAATACCCACTCACATTTAAAAGCAGCTGCCAAGGTCAGAAAAAAAAGGAGTCAAGGGAAGGACATGGAATCCTAGAATTCCATGAAGAAATACCTGCATCATGACAGAAAAGAAGAGGAGCTGGCTGATCACCAGTTGCTAATTCCAGGGTTTTGCTCACAGTAAAAAACTTTCAGACTTCCAAGTTTAACCCTTTTCCTTGAATGTTGAATTGGTGTAGCAATGTCACAGAAGAACATGGGAGGAAAAGGGATCAGGCCCGGTGTTTTGTTTGTTTTTTGCTTTCTAAATGTTTTTGAGGAACACATTTTAATTGGGAAAGTGCATTACCATGTAAAGTTGAGAAATCCAAATGGACCATAACAATGGAACAAATTCAGTGTGAACAGCCTCTGCTTTTCCAAATCCCTTCCCACACACAAAGGCCAAGAAAATTCTTTATTCTGTCAGGAAATGCTATCAGGTGCCAAGACCTTTGCAAGTGCATTCAGAGGGACATCCCCAGGACATCAGCAGCGCCCACAGGATTCTTCAGTTCAACAAAATGACTGATGTACATGCAGTGGCACAGAAGAGAAGACCACTCATCACAAGGCACCCACAACCTGCAGCACACCAGTGCCACAAAATTGCCTCACTGATGACATCATGGATTTCCTGGGTTCTGGTTGCTTATTCAGCCCTCCCTTACACACATCTAGCAAGGCAATCCTCCCAAATACCAGCTCTCACTTTAAAACTGCCGCCAAGGTCAGAGGGACACGGCCTCAAAAGCGTGACAAGGAACTGCAGAATTTGCAAAAGAAAAACACTGCCAAATACATGACCTCATGCAAGGTTGGGTGAGGCAAGAGGTGCTGCCTAAAAAATGCCCCAAGGCCAAAACTGACCCGCCCATCCACGACCAGCATAAAAGCCGGCCCAGAGCCTCTCTCCCTCACACAGCTTCTCCTGACACCTTCTCCTCCAGCTGCTGCTGACAACCAGGTGAGCCTTAAGCCCCTGACCCTCCTCTTCCTGCCCCCCAGCCCTTCTCCTCAACCATGCTTGGCCCGAGCCCCAGCAGCACTCACACTTCCATGCAGCCCCTCACACACCCATACCCCTTCCCAGCCTCAAACCTCTCTCTTCCAGGAACCAGCCATGGCCTGCTGCCGACCCTGTGGACCCACCCCACTGGCCAACAGCTGCAACGAGCCCTGTGCCCTGCAATGCCAGGACTCCAGCGTCATCATCAACCCTTCCCCTGTGCTGGTCACCCTGCCAGGACCCATCATGACCTCCTTCCCCCAGAACACCGCTGTCGGATCCACCTCCTCGGCTGCTGTGGGCACTGAGCTCAATGTGCAGGGCCAGCCCATCTCTGGTGGATTTGGTGGCTTTGGTGGCCTTGGCTATGGCCGTGGATTTGGCTATGGGCTGGGCTGTGGCTATGGGCTGGGAGGCCTGGGCTGCTATGGCAGAAGGGGTGGCTACATCTGCTAAGGTGCCTCATTACCATCCCTGACATCACTTGCTCGGGGCTCTGGCCACGACTCCTGCAAGCCAGTCTCCTAGCTTGACAATCATTGTCCTTGCACTTCACACTGGATTCCTTCTGTTTTTTCTCCTGCCTTTTCATTCCTTTGCCTCAATAAAGTTCTTCTGCATCAAGTCCTGAGACACCTCCTGTTTATTTCTGATTCCAATGATCTGACATCCCCACCCAGCACATTCCACAGCTAAGCAGGACATTGGGGTACATGGAATACAGCACCAACAACACCTTTCCTCACAAATATGTCAAAACGACTAAGAACAAAGACTGTCATAGGAAGCACAGGAGGGGACATCTTCCAGAACATGTCACACATGCCTTACCTGATCCACCAAGGCCTTGGACATATGAGTGCCCTCTGGGTTCATCTCTGGTAAAGTCTTACCATACCAGTGTACATTTGACAAACTTTGTTCCCCACCAGGACTCCGGGGCCTTTAGGCCAAACAGATGAAAAATATCAACCACTTGGGCAAGAAATTGGGAGTGCAAGTGCTTCAATTGCCCTGCTCAAGCAAGAGTAGCATTTCCAGCACAATGGACAGTTCAGTCTTGGATCTCCCAGGACAGACTCCACCACCTATTCTACTTTGTGATCACTCTTACAGTGAATGATTCTTGCATTCCTTGCCCATGGAATTCCATCTGCTTTTGTTTGTGTCCTTGCTCTCTTGCCCTGCACCCGTGCACTGCCAAGAGCAGCCAGACTCCTTCACTCCATTCCCCACCATCAGGGATTTGCACACACTGATGACACACCCTGCAATCCATCCCTGTCTCCTGGAAGTCCCAGCTCTCCCAGCCTCTCTTCCAAGATAGATTTTCCAGCCCCTTTGGAAAGTTTTAGTCCTGAACTGGTCTTGATTCACTAAATCCACTTCATTATCTCACTGGGGAGCCCAGAACTCACACCTCACATGGGACTTCATCCATGCTGAACAGACAGCAAAATCCATTCCTCCCTGCTTGGTCATAACGTTTTTCCCAATGCTACTCTGGTTACTCGGGCTCCCTTCTCCCACACAGGGACACTTGTGGTCGTTTCCTTCTCAACCACAACCAAAAAGGTGAATTCTCAGAAGAAAATAATTGTTCCAGCTAATACCCAGACATTCCTTCCTAGACAGGATGATTCCTTCCAAAACACAGCATTTGGCAGCTGCCCTTACAGAATCGCAGCAGATGTCCAGCTCCTGTCAGCTTTTCAGTGTTGTCCCAATGCCTCCAACTCCTGGCTGACAACACTGGGGACTTGCTGCCATCTGGATTTTGGGACACTGACCACAAGCCTCTGGGCCCAGCCCTTCAAACACTTCTCAGGCCACCATGCTGGGCACTGACACAAGCTGGACTTGCCTGGGTTGTTGCCACCGACCATGCCATGCTCACCTCCAGCAACCCTGGGCAACATGCAAATCCTCCTTCTAGCAATCACAAGAGGCCTAATCAGTTGGCACTCAGCCTGTGTAATGATCCTGGAGGCCCAAGATATCAAAACCTTAAAAGCAAGAGAGGCACCAAGACATCCACAGAGCACAGTCAAAAGGAAAGATCAGGTCTAGTGTCAGGCTTGGGAAGATGGGGTCAAGGTGGGGAGGGATGAAATGTGAGGGAAGGGGAAACACCTCCAGAACAGCTGCACATCCCACACCAGTCTAACAAGGCTGTCAGGGAATGGGCCCTCCCTCTCTTCAAAACACATCCACAAATCACAGCACATGAATGTCACGCAGTGACCTCACTGATGACATCCCACCACTCCAATGCTTTGGTTATTTATTCTGCCCTCTCTGACATGAACCGTCCAAGCAAATACCCCAAATACCCAAACACACTTAAATACTGCTGCTGGTGAGACGGAAAAGGAGTCGAGATCAGGACATGGAATCCTAGAATTCCTGAAAGAAACACCCACAGCATGACAGAAATGGAAACAGGACCTTGCTGACCATCAGTGGGTAAATTTTGGCTTTTGCTCATAGGAGAAGAATATTCAGACTTACAAGTTTTACCCTGTGACTTGAAGGTGGAATAAGTGAAGTCATGACACAGAACAACCTGGTGGACAAAAAATGGATCAGGACAGGTTTATTGTTTGGAGTATTTTATGATTTCTGAATGAGGTCAAGAAGTACACTTTAATTGGGAGAGTACGTTGTCATGTAAAGTTGAGAAATCCAAATGGACCATAACGATGGAACAAATACATCTCCTTGTACTCCAGATTCCCTCTCTTGCTCTAATTCAAGACACAAGACCAAGAGCCCTCTTTCATCTATCAGGAAGTGTCCTCCCAGCCACCAGAACCTTGCCAAGCTAATGCACTGTGACCTCCCCAGGACATCAGCAGCTCCCTCAGCATTCCTGAGAGCAACACAATGATTGATGGACATCCATGGCCACAGAACAGGGGCCTAGTCATCACAAGCAACCCACAAACCACAGCACATCAGTGCCACAGAATGACCTCACTGGTGACATCACAGATCTCCTGGGCTCTGGTGGTTTATTCAGCCCTCCCTTGCACACATCTAACAGTCCAATCATCCCAAAGAGCAAACCACACTTTAAAGTTGCTGTCAAGGTCTGGTGGACACACCCTCAAAAGCAGGACAAGGAATTGCAGGATAGTGGGAAGGAAAACACTCCCCACCTCATGACCTCATGCCAGGCCAGGACAGGGAAGAGCTGCTGCCTAAAAAATGCCCCAAGGCCATGCGACAAGGCTGTCCCACCCCTCCATGACCAGCATAAAAGCCGGCCCAGCACCTCTCTCCCTCACACATTTCTCCTGAACCCTTCTCCTTCTGTTTCTGTCTGACAACCAGGTGAGTCTCAAGCCCCTGCTCTTCCTGCTCCTGCACCCCTGACCCCTCTCTTCCAGCATGCGCGGCCCCTGCCTCAGAAGCCCTCACGACTCCCCGCAGGCACACAACAGCCTTCCCTCTCCCATCACCTTCAAACCCCGATGACACTGACCTGCCCCACTCCTCTCTCTTTCAGGAACCCTCCACATCACAACCATGGCCTGCTGCCGACCCTGTGGACCCACCCCGCTGGCCAACAGCTGCAACGAGCCCTGTGCCCTGCAATGCCAGGACTCCAGCGTCATCATCAACCCTTCCCCTGTGCTGATCACTTTTCCAGGACCCATCATGACCTCCTTCCCCCAGAACACTGCCGTTGGATCCACCTCTTCGGCTGCTGTGGGCACTGAACTCAATGTGCAGGGCCAGCCCATCTCTGGTGGATTTGGTGGCTTTGGTGGCTTTGGCTATGGCCGTGGATTTGGCTATGGGCTGGGAGGCCTGGGCTGCTATGGTGGAAGGGGCTGCAACACCTGCTAAGGGCCCTCATTACCAACCCTGACACCATCAGCTCAGGGCTCTGGCAACAACTCCTGCAAGCCAATCTCCTAGCTTGATGGTCACTGGACTTGCACATCACACTGGATTCCTTCTGCTTTTTCTCCTGCCTCTTGATTCTTCTGCCTCAATAAAATTTTCCTGCATCAAATCCTGAGACGCCTCCTCTTGTTTTGTATTTCCAATGGTCTTGCATGCTCAAAGCACATTCCACAACTCAGCAGGACACTGGGGTACATGGAATACACCAACAATATGTTTCCTCACAAATATGTCAAGACAACTAAGAATAACGTCTGACATAGGAAGCACAGGAGGAGACATCCTCCACGATATGTCACACGCACCTTACCTGATACACCCGAGACTTGGACATATCCATGCTCTCCTACCCCATGGTCAAGTCCATGCCAGTGTACACTTGACAAAATCTCTTCCTAGTGGGTCTCTACCAGGACACTGAGGAACATCAACAATTAGGGCAGGAAATGTGGAGTGCAAGTGCTCCAACTGCCCTGCTCCTGCAAGAGCAGGATTTACAGCACCATGGGCAGTTCACTCTTGGATCTTCCAGCACACACACTCCATCACCTCTTCAACTCTGTGATTCCCATTCCAATGAAAGATTGCTACCTTCTTTGTCCACAGAGTTCCATCTGTTTTTGCTTGTGCCCTTGCTCTCATGCTCTGCGCATGTGAACGGCTGTGAACAGCCAGGCTCCTTCACTTCATTCCCCATAATCAGGCATTTGCACACAGTGATGACACATCCCCATCTATCCTTCTCCAGTCTCTCAGCTGTCACCTCGTCCCCTGTCCCAGCTCTCTCAGCCTCCCATCTATGAAAGATCCTCCAACCCCTTTCGAGTTGTATTGTCATATACTGGTCTTGATTCACTAAATGCAGTTCATTTTCAAAGTGCAGAGCCCAGAACTGTCCGAAAAACCTCACATGGGACTTCATCAGTGCTGTGCAGACAGCCAAAGCCATTTCTCCCTGCTTGGCCATAACGACATTGCTCCCAATCCTGACCTAAAGACTTGGGGTCCATTTCCCCACACAGGGACACCTCCTGGTCCCTTCCTTCTCAACCACAACCACAAAGGGGGATTCTCAGAAGAAAACAATTGTTCCAAGTGATTCCCAGACATTCCTTCCTACTCCAAAAAACAGCTCTTGACAGCTGCCCTTACAGAATCCCAGCAGATGTCCAGGACCACTCAGCTTTTCAGGGTTGTCCCTATGACTCCAAAGCCTGGCCTACAACACTGGGGACTTGCTGCCATCTGGACTTTGGGACACTGACCACAAGCCCCTGGGCTCAGCCCTTCACACACTTCTCAGGCCACCATGCTGGGCACTGACACAAGCTGGACTTGCCTGGGTTGTTGCCACCGACCATGGAATGACCACCTCCAAGAACCCTGGGTGACCTGAAAATCCCCTTCCTAACAATCACAGGAGGCCTCACCTCTTGGCACACAGAACACATAAAAATCCAGAAGGAACACATAACAAAACCTTAAAAGCAATAGGGGCACCAAGACACCTCCAGATTGAAGTCAGTTAGAAAAGTCCGGTCTAGGGTGAGGCTTAGCCAGGCGGGATCAAGGTGGGGAGGGATGAAACATGAGAGAAGAGGAAACACCTCCAGCACAGCTGCACATCCCAGAGCAGCCTAACAGGGCTCTCTGGGAATGGGCCCTCTCTTCAAAACACATCCACAAACCACAGCACATGAATGTCACGCAGTGACGTCACTGATGACATCCCACCACTCCAATGCTTTGGTTGTTTATTCTGCCCTCCCTGACAGGAGCCTTCCATGCAAATACTCCCAAATACCCACTCACACTTAAAACCAGCTGCCAAGGTCAGAAAAAAAGGAGTCAAGGGAAGGACATGGAGTCATAAAATTCCTGAAAGAAATACCCACATCATGACAGAAAAGGAAAGAGAGGCTCGATGGTCACCAGTTGCTCATTCCAGGGTTTTGCTCACAGTGAAAAATATTCAGACTTACAAGTTTTACCTTGTTCCTTGAATGTCGAATTGCTGTAGCAATGTCACAGAAGAACATGGGAGGAAAAGGAATCAAGCCCAGTGTTTTGTTTGTTTTTTGCTTTCTAAATATTGTTGACAAAGCACATTTTAATTGGGAACGTACATTACCATGTAGAGTTGAGAAAACCAAATGGACCTTAACAATGGAACAAATTCAGTGCGAACAGCCTCTGCTTTTCCAAATCCCATCCCCATCAACCCTTTCAAAACACAAAGGCCAAGAAAATTCTTTATTCTGTCAGGAAATGCTATCAGGCACCAAGACCTTTGCAAGTGCATTCAGAGGGACATCCCCAGGACATCAGCAGCGCCCACAGGATTCTTCAGTGCAACAAAATGACTGATGGACATGTAGTGGCACAGAAGAGAAGCCCACTCTTCACAAGGCACCCACAACCTGCAGCACACCAGTGCCACAAAATTACCTCACTGATGACATCATGGATTTCCTGGGTTCTGGTTGCTTATTCAGCCCTCCTTAACACACATCCAACAAGCCAATCCTCCCAAATACCAGCTCTCACTTTAAAACTGCCGCCAAGGTCAGAGGGACACGGCCTCAAAAGCGTGACAAGGAACTGCAGAATTTCATGAAGGAAAACACTCCCAAACTCATGACCTCATGCAAGGTTGGGTGAGGCAAGAGGTGCTGCCTGAAAAATGCCCCAAGGCCATGGGACAAGACTGACCCACCCATCCATGACCAGCATAAAAGCCGGCCCAGAGCCTCTCTCCCTCACACAGCTTCTCCTGACACCACCTCCTCCTGCTCCTGCTGACAACTAGGTGAGCCTCAAGCCCCTGACCCTCCTGATCCTGCCCCTTCTGCCCATCTCCACCACACACAGCCTGAGCCCCAGCAGGCTTCACACCTCCATGCAACCCTTCAAACACCCATGCTCCTTCCCTGCCTCAAGCCTCTCTCTTCCAGGAACCAGCCATGGCCTGCTGCCGACCCTGTGGACCCACCCCGCTGGCCAACAGCTGCAACGAGCCCTGTGCCCTCCAATGCCAGGACTCCAGTGTCATCATCAACCCTTCCCCTGTGCTGGTCACCATGCCAGGACCCATCATGACCTCCTTCCCCCAGAACACCGCTGTTGGATCCACCTCCTCTGCTGCCGTGGGCACTGAACTCAATGTGCAGGGCCAGCCCATCTCTGGTGGATTTGGTGGCTTTGGTGGCTTTGGCTATGGCCGTGGATTTGGCTATGGGCTGGGAGGCCTGGGCTGCTATGGTGGAAGGGGCTGCAACACCTGCTAAGGGACCTCGTCACCAGCCCTGACATCATCAGCTCGGGGTTCTGGCAACAATTCCTGCAAGCCAATCTCCTAGCTTGATGGTCACTGGACTTGCACATCACACTGGATTCCTTCTGCTTTTTCTCCTGCCTCTTGATTCTTCTGCCTCAATAAAATTTTCCTGCATCAAATCCTGAGATGCCTCCTCTTATTTTGTAATTCCAATGGTCTTGCATGCTCACCAAGTACATTTCACAACTCAGCAGGACACTGGGGTATTGAAATACACCAACAATATGTTTCCTAACAAATACATCAAAACAACTAAGAACAAAGTCTGACATAGGGGCACAGGAGCAGACATCTTCCAGGTTATGTCACAGACGCCTTATGTGTTAGACCAAAGTCTTGGACACATCCATGCTCTCCTGGGTACAGCTCTGGTCCAGTCTTCTTATGTCATTGCACACTTAAAAAAATATCTTCCTAGTAGGTCTATTGAACCTCTTCCAGAAAACTGAGGAACAACATCAACAATTAGGGTAGGAAATGTGGAGTGCAAGTGCTCCAACTGCCCTGCTCCTGCAAGAGCAGCATTTCCAGCACCATGGACAGTTCACTCTTGGATCTCCCAGCACAGCCACTCCATCACCTCTTCTCCTCTGTGATTCCCATTCCAGTGAAGGATTCCTGCCTTCTTTGCCCACAGAGTTCCATCTGTTTTCGCTTGTGCCCTTGCTCTCATGCCCTGCACATGTGAATGGCTGTGAACACCCAGGCTTCTTCACTTCATTCCCCACCATCAGGCATTTGCACACAGTGATGACACATCCCCGTACATACTTGTCCAATCTCCCAGCTGTCACCTTTTCCCTAGACCCAGCTCTCTCAGCCTCCCCTCTATGAAAGATCCTCCAACCCCTTTTGAGTCGTGTTGTCATATACTGGTCTTGATTCACTAAAGGCAATTCATTTTCAAAGTGCAGAGCCCAGAACTGTCTGAAAAACCTCACATGGGACTTTATCAGTGCTGAGCAGACAGCAAAAGCTATTTCTACCTTCTTGGTCATAACATTTCTCCCAGTCCTACCCTGGTAACTTGGGATCCTTTTTCCCACACCGCGACACCTCCTGGTCCTTTCCTTCTCAATCACAACCACAAAGATGAAGTCTCTGAAGAAAAAAATTGTTCCAACGGATATCCAGACATTCCTTCAGAGCTGGCATGACTCCCACCAAGAAAGAGCTCTTGACAGCTGCCCTTACAGAATCCCATCTGATGTCCAGCTCCTGTCAGCTTTTCAGTGTTGTCCCAATGGCTCCAACTCCTGGCCAACAACACTGGGGACTTGCTACCATCTGGACTTTGGGACACTTTGGACCAGAAGCCTCTGGGCTCAGCCCTTCACACACTTCTCAGGCCACCATGATGGGCACTGACACAAGCTCGACTTGCCTGGGTTATTTCCATGGACCATGGAATGCTCACCTCCAAGAACCCTGGGTGACCTGAAAATCCCCTTTCTAACAGTCACAGGAGGCCTCTCCTGCTGGCACAAAGAACATGGGAAAATCCAAAAGGCCCAAGAGACCAAAACCTTAAAAGCAAGAGAGGCACCAAGACACCCACAGAGTGCAGTCAAAAGGAGAGATCAGGTCTAGTGTCAGGCTTGGAAAGATGGGGTCAAGGTGGGGAGGGACAAAACGTGACGGAAGGGGCAACACCTCCAG
This sequence comes from Eopsaltria australis, assembly GCA_034509425.1. Taxonomy (NCBI): domain Eukaryota; kingdom Metazoa; phylum Chordata; class Aves; order Passeriformes; family Petroicidae; genus Eopsaltria; species Eopsaltria australis. The sequence goes on along the minus strand of JAVTVJ010000308.1, from coordinate 125,326 downwards.
AACAGCTGCACATCCCAGACCAGCCTGACAGGGCTCTCTGGGAATGGGCCCTCTCTTCAAAACACATCCACAAACCACAGCACATGAATGTCACACAGTGACCTCACTGATGACATCCCACCGCTCCAATGCTTTGGTTGTTTGTTCTGCCCTCCCTGACATGAACCTTCCATGCAAATACTCCCAAATACCCACTCACACTTAAAACCAGCTGCCAAGGTCAGAAAAAAAAGGAGTCAAGGGAAGGACATGGAATCCTAGAATTCCATGAAGAAATACCCACATCATGACAGAAAAGGGAAGAGGAGCTGACTGATCACCAGTTGCTCATTCCAGGGTTTTGCTCACAGGAGAATAACATTCAGACTTCCAAGTTTTACCATTTTCCTTGAATGTCGAATTGGTGTAGCAATGTCACAGAAGAACATGGGAGGAAAAGGAATCAAGCCCAGTTTTTTGTTTGTTTTTTGCTTTCTAAATGTTGTTGAGGAACACATTTTAATTGGGAAAGTACATTACCATGTAGAGTTGAGAAATCCAAATGGACCATAACAATGGAACAAATTCAGTGTGAACAGCCTCTGCTTTTCCAAATCCCTTCCCTAACACAAAGGCCAAGAAAATTCTTTATTCTGTCAGGAAATGCTATCAGGTGCCAAGACCTGGGGAGTGACATCCCCAGGACATCAGCAGCTCCAACACTGTTCTACAGGGCAACAAAATGACTGATGTACATGTAGTGCACAGAAGAGAAGACCACTCATCACAAGGCACCCACAAACTACAGCACACCAGTGCCACAAAATTACCTCACTGATGGCATCATGGATTTCCTGGGTTCTGGTTGTTTATACAAACCTCCCTTACACACATCTAACAAGCCAATCCTCCCAAATACCACCTCTCTCTTTAAAACTGCCGCCTAGGTCAGAGGGACACGGCCTCAAAAGCGTGACAAGGAACTGCAGAATTTCATGAAGGAAAACACTCCCAAACTCATGACCTCATGCAAGGTTGGGTGAGGCAAGAGGTGCTGCCTGAAAAATGCCCCAAGGCCATGGGACAAGAGTGACCCGCCCATCCACGACCAGCATAAAAGCCGGCCCAGAGCCTCTCTCCCTCACACAGCTTCTCCTGACACCACCTCCTCCTGCTCCTGCTGACAACCAGGTGAGCCTCAAGCCCCTGACCCTCCTGATCCTGCCCCCTCTGCCCATCTCCACCACACTCGACCCGAGCTCCAGCAGCCCTCACCTCAACCATGCAATCCTTCAAACACCCATGCTCCTTCCCTGCCTCAAGCCTCTCTCTTCCAGGAACCAGCCATGGCCTGCTGCCGACCCTGTGGACCCACCCCGCTGGCCAACAGCTGCAATGAGCCCTGTGCCCTCCAATGCCAGGACTCCCGCGTCATCATCAACCCTTCCCCTGTGCTGGTCACCATGCCAGGACCCATCATGACCTCCTTCCCCCAGAACACCACTGTTGGATCCACCTCCTCTGCTGCCGTGGGCACTGAACTCAATGTGCAGGGCCAGCCCATCTCTGGTGGATTTGGTGGCTTTGGTGGCCTTGGCTATGGCCGTGGATTTGGCTATGGGCTGGGAGGCCTGGGCTGCTATGGTGGAAGGGGCTGCAACACCTGCTAAGGGCCCTCAGCACCAGCCGTGACATCATCATCTCGGGGCTCTGGCAACGACTCCTGCAAGCAAATCTCCTAGCTTGATGGTCACTGTACTTGCACATCACACTGGATTCCTTCTGCTTTTTCTCCTGCCTCAATAAAATTTTCCTGCATCAAATCCTGAGACGCCTCCTCTTGTTTTGTATTTCCAATGGTCTCACATGCTCACCACGCACATTCCACAACTCAGCAGGACACTGGGGTACATGGAATACACCAACAATATGTTTCCTCACAAATACGTCAAGACAACTAAGAATAAAGTCTGACATAGGAGCACAGGAGGAGACATCTTCCAAGATATGTCACAGACGCCTTACGTGATACACCAAAGCCTTGGACACATCCATGCTCTCCTGGGTACAGCTCTGGTCAAGTCTTTCCATGCCAGTGCACATTTGAGAAAATCTCTCCCTACTACGTCTCTTGAGCCCTTCCAGGAAACTGAGGAACAACATCAACAATTAGGGTAGGAAATGTGGAGTGCAAGTGCTCCAACTCCCCTGCTCCAGCAAGAGCAGGATTTCCAGCACCATGGACAGTCCAGTGTTGGATCTCCCAGCACAGCCACTCCATCACCTCTTCTACTCTGTGATTCCCATTCCAATGAAGGATTCCTGCCTTCTTTGCCCACAGAGTTCCATCTGTTTTCTCTTGTGCCCTTGCTCTCTTGCCCTGCACCCGTGCACTGCTGAGAGCAGCCAGACTACTTCACTTCATTCCCCACCATCAGGGATTTGCACACACAGATGACACACCCCGCAGTCCATCCCTGTCTCCTCTGGAAGTCCCAGCTCTCCCAGCCTCTCATCCAAGACAGATTTTCCAGCCCCTTTGGAGTTTTGTAGTCCTGAACTGGTCTTGATTCACTAAATCCACTTCCATTTCTCACTTGGGAGCCCAGAACTCACACCTCACATGGGACTTCATCCATGCTGAAGAGACAGCAAAATCCATTCCCCCCTGCTTGGTCATAACAACGTTTTCCCCAATGCTACTCTGGTTACTTGGGTTGCCTTCTCCCACCCAGGGACACTTCCTAATCCTTTCCTTCTCAATCACAGAAGGTGAATTCTCAGAAGAAAACAATTGTTCCAAATGACATCCTTCCTACTCAGGATGACTCCTTCCAAAAAACAGCTTTTGGCAGCTGCCCTTACAGAATCCCAGCAAATATCGAGGATCACTCAGCTTTTCAGTGTTGTCCCAATGGCTCCAACTCCTGGCCTACAACACTGGGGACTTGCTGCCATCTGGACTTCGGGACACTGACCACAAGCCTCTTGGCTCAGCCCTTCAAACACCTTTCCGTTCACATTGCTGGGCAGTGACACAAGCTGGAATTGCCTGTGTTGTTTGCACTGACCATGCAATGCTCACCTTCAGCAACCTGGGCAGCCTGAAAATCCCCTTTCTAAAATTCACAATTTGCCTCAACAGTTGGCACTCAGCCTGTGTAAAGACCCAAAAGGCCATGAATATCAAAACCTTAAAAGCAAGAGAGGCACCAAGACAGCCACAGAGCACAGTCAAAAGGAAAGATCAGGTCTAGTGTCAGGCTTGGGAAGATGGGGTCAAGGTGGGGAGGGATGAAACGTGAAGGAAGGGGCAACACCTCCAGCACAGCTGCACATCCCAGACCAGTCTAACAAGGCTGTCAGGGAATGGGCCCTCCCTCTCTTCAAAACACATCCACAAATCACAGCACATGAATGTCACCCAGGGATCTCACTGATGACATCCCACCGCTCCAATGCTTTGGTTGTTTATTCTGCCCTCCCTGACAGGAGCCTTCCATGCAAATACTCCCAAATACGCACTCACACTTAAAACCAGCTACCAAGGTCAGAAAAAAAGGAGTCAAGGGAAGGACATGGAATGCTAGAATTCCATGAAGAAATACCCACATCATGACAGAAAAGGGAAGAGGAGCTGACTGATCACCAGTTGCTAATTCCAGGGTCTTGCTTACAGGAAAAATATTCAGACTTACAAGTTTTACCCTGTGACTTGAAGGTGGAATAAATGAAGTCATGACACAGACAACCTGGTGGAAAAGGGATCAGAACAGGATTATTGTTTGGAGCTGTTTATGATTTCTGAATGAGGCCAAGAAATACACTTTAATTGGGACAGTACGTTGTCATGAAAAGTCGTGAAATCCAAATGGACCATAACGATGGAGCAAATACATCTTCTTGTATTCCAGATGCCCTTTCCTGCTCTAATTCAAGACACAAGACCGAGAACCCTCTTTCATCTATCAGGAAGTCCTCCCAGCCACCAGAACCTTGCCAAGCTAATGCACTGTGACCTCCCCAGGACATCAGCAGCTCCCTCAGCATTCCTGAGAGCAACACAATGATTGATGAACATCCACGACCACAGAACAGGGGCCCAGTCATCACAAGGAACCCACAAACCACAGCACATCAGTTCCACAGAATGACCTCACTGATGACATAATGGATTTCCTGGGTTCTGGTTGCTTATTCAGCCCTCCCTTACACACATCTAACAATCCAATCCTCCCAAAGAGCAAACCTCACTTTAAAGTTTCTGTCAAGGTCTGGTGGACACACCCTCAAAAGCAGGACAAGGAATTGCAGGATAGTGGGAAGGAAAACACTCCCCACCTCATGACCTCATGCCAGGTCAGGACAGGGAAGAGCTGCTGCCTGCAAAATGCCCCAAGGCCATGGGATAAGGTTGTCCCACCCCTCCAGGACCAGCATAAAAGCCGGCCCAGAGCCTCTCTCCCTCACACACTTCTCCTCACGCCTTCTCCTCCTGCTAACAACCAGGTCAGCCTCAATACCCTTACCCTCCTACGCCTGACTCCCTGGTCCCTCTCTTCCAGCACTCTTGGCTCCAGCCTCAGATGTCCACATGCCTCCCCCACAGCCCCACAACAGCCTCCACACTTCCTTGCACTCCTATATCACCGCTCCTCTCCCTCCTACATTCCCTCCCCTGCCTCACTCTCCTCTCTTTCAGGAACCCTCCACATCCCAACCATGGCCTGCTGCCGACCCTGTGGACCCACCCCGCTGGCCAACAGCTGCAACGAGCCCTGTGCCCTCCAATGCCAGGATTCCAGCGTCATCATCAACCCTTCCCCTGTGCTGGTCACCCTGCCAGGACCCATCATGACCTCCTTCCCCCAGAACACCGTTGTTGGATCCACCTCCTCTGCTGCCGTTGGGAGTGAACTCAATGCCCAGGGACAGCCCATCTCTGGTGGCTTTGGCCTTGGCTATGGGCTGGGCTATGGCTGTGGGCTGGGAGGCCTGGGCTGCTATGGTGGAAGGGGTGGCTACATCTGCTAAGGACCTTGAGCAGCATCCCTGACACCACCAGCTTGCTGCTCTGGAAACAGCTCCTGCAACCAAAGCACCTTGGCTGATGGTCATCCTACGTGCACCTCACACTTGATCCCTTCAACTTCTTTCTTCTGCTTTTTCATTCTTTTGCCTCAATAAAGATTTCCTGCATCCGAGCCTGACATGTCTCCTCATCTTTGGGAGTTCCAATGGTCTCACATCATCACCTTGTGCAGTGCTAGACTGGGCGTTGGGGTGAACACAAAAGGAGCACAACCATTTTCTTAGGCAATATGTCACCACCATTAACAACCAAGGCTGTCTGGTACAGGAATCTGGGGATTGGGAGGACCTTCCACAACATGGCACAAGCCCATCACCTGCTAGACTGAAGGCTTTTGACTCTTTAGTGCTCTCCTGGGCACAGCTCTGGGAAAGTCTCTCTATGCCAGCACACACTTGGCAAACTCTTCCCAGCAGAACTCTTGAACCCTCTCAGCAAACTCAAAATTGTCCACTTGGGCAGGAACTCTGGGATGCAAGGGCTTCATTTCCCTCTACTATAGAAGAAATACTAAGAAAAGCATGACTTCCAGAACCATTGACAGTTCAGGCTTGGATCTCCCAAGACAGGCTAGACCATATCTTCTACTCCCTGTCAACCCCTGCATGGAAAAATTCTTCCCTTCTTTGTCCATGGATTTCCATTGGTTTTCACTTGGGTCCTTGCCCTCTTTTCCTACATGGTTGTAGTGCTGTGAATGAACGGGCTCCGCCTATTTCCTGCCTTGCCATCAGGGATTTTCATACATTGATGACACCCCACTCTCCATCCTTGACTCCTGGAAGTCCCAGCTCCTTCAGGCTCTCCTCTATGACAGGTTCTTCAGCCCTTTCAGTGTCTTGTTCCTGCATTTTTGTTGATTAAATTTCTGTAATAGAAAACTAAACCTCTGCTGGGGCAACTTGAGTCTATTCCCTCTTCTCTATGACTTGCTAAATGGGAGACAAGGATGGTGTTCAACAATTTCCATTCAGACAATTGCTGAGAGCAATGAGGTCAATCCCCTTTTTCTGAAAATTCAACATCCCCAGTTCCTTCAGCTTCTCCTCACTTGTTTTGTTCTCCTTATCCTTTACCAGTTTTCTTTTCCATGTGGCAGTCAGAGCCCACCAAGGTTACCGCACAGTGTGACCATGCTGGGCCCAGCTGTGGATCAACCAGCACTGGACTTTGGGGACCTTCATAGATCTTAGGGATAGTTTTCCCATCTCTGTTAGGAAAGGCCTGGCATACAGACTGGGCTGGAGAGATGGAGCCAAGATAGATAGGGAGTGAATGCACTGGAAAGAGCAGCCCCTCAGCCCCAGCACACCTGCAAAGCCCAGACCACCCTGACACGGCCAGAAGGCAACGGGGCCTCTCTTCACAACACATACAAGCCACCCACACCAGTATCACAAGGTGACACCAGAGATGACACCCCACCCCTCCCAAGCTTTGGTAGCATCTTCAACCCACCCTGACACACACCGTCAACACCAGTCTTTAACCTCTAATAATCGCATTTCAATCTGGTGCCGAGGTCAGATGGACACAGAATCAAGAGAAGGGCACAGGATCACAGAATTCCAAAAACAAAAGCCTGCATCGTGTCAGAGAAAGAAAAATTATGTTGATGACCAAACTCTAGTAATTACTGGGTTTTGCTCAGAGCAACACAATGTTAAGCCTTAAAGGATGTAAGTTGTGAAACCATATGACTTGAATGGGGAATATGACAACTGACTTCACAGAACTGCCTGGGCACCCATTTCTTGTTTGCTTAATGAATACCTTAATGAGGTCAAAGAATACACCTGAATTGACAGGGTACATGATCACATACATTTGAGAATCTCCAATGGGCCATAACAATGGAACAAGTTCAGCCTGAACAGCCTCTGCTTTTCCAGATCCTCTCCCTTGATCTCATTGAAGACACAAGGCCATGAGCTCTCTTTCATCCATCAGGAAGAGCTCTCAGGCACCAGGACCTTGCCAAACTAATACACATTGACCTCCCCAGGACATGAGCAGCCTCTGCAGCATTCCTGGGTGCAGGACAGTGAGTGATGGACATCAAGGGGCACAGAACAGGGGCGCAGGCTTTAAAAGGCACCCACAAAGCACAGCACACCAGTGTCACAAAATTACTTCAGTGATGACATTGCAGTTCTCCAGGACTCCAGTTGTTTATTCAGCTATCCCTTACACACATTTAGTAATCAAATCCTCCCAAATAACAACTCTCAATTAAAAGCTGCCAGCAAGGTCATATGGACACGGCCTCAAGAGCTGGACAGGGAATTGCAGAATTGCAGAAAGAAAACCACTCTCCACGTCATGACTCACCAGGCTGGGCCACACAAGAGCTGCTTCCTAAAAAATGCCCCAGGGCCATGGGTCAAGCTTGTCCTGCCCTTGTGGGACCAGCATAAAAGCCAGCACAGAGCCTCTCTTCCTCACACACTTCTCCTCACACCTTCTCCTCCTGCTCCTGCCCACAACCAGGTGAGCCCCAAACCCTGACCCTCCTGCTCCTGCACCCCTGACCCCTCTCTGTCAGCACTCTCAGGCCCAGCCTCAGCAGCCCTCATGACTCCCCATAGCCCCACAACAGCCTCCACACTCCATCAGCCTCCTGCATCACTGCCCTTCTCATCCCCATGACCTTGCCCTGCCTCACTCCCCTCTCTTTCAGGAACCCTCCACGCCACAACCATGGCCTGCTGCCGACCCTGCGGACCCACCCCGCTGGCCAACAGCTGCAACGAGCCCTGTGCCTTGCAATGCCAGGACTCCAGCGTCATCATCAACCCTTCCCCTGTGCTGGTCACCCTGCCAGGACCCATCATGACCTCCTTCCCCCAGAACACCGTTGTTGGATCCACCTCCTCCGCTGCTGTGGGCACTGAACTCAATGTGCAGGGCCAGCCCATCTCTGGTGGCTTTGGCTATGGCCTTGGCTATGGTCGTGGCTATGGCTATGGGCAGGGAGGCCTGGGCTGCTATGGCAGAAGGGGTGGCTACATCTGCTAAGGACCCTCAGCACCACCATTTGACACCACGAACTTAGGGTTCTGGCAACAACTCCTGCAAGCCAGTCTCCTAGCTTCATGGTCACTGTACTTGTACCTCATACTGGATTCCTTCTGGTTTTTTCTCCTGCCTCTTCATTCCTTTGCCTCAATAAAGTTTTTCTGCATCAAAGCCTGAGATGTCTCCTTTTGTTTTTGGTCTCAAATTGTCTCACATCCTTATTCATCACAGTGCGTGGCCTCAACAAGGCATTGGCATAGGTGGAAAAGGGCCAGAACACCTTTCTTAGGACATATGTCCCCAACAGTAACTACAAGAATTTCAAAGGAAGCAGGGTTTAGGGTTGACCTTCCGGAATGTGTCACAAGCCCATCACCTTGTACACCAAAGGCTTGGACACACCAATGCCCTCCTACTTACTGCTCTGATCATGTCATTCCCTGCTGGTACATACATGGCAAACTCTGTTCCCCAGCTGAATTCTCAAACCCTCTCAGTAAACAGTCACAGAATCATACATTTTGGGAGGAACTTTGGGGAGCAAGAGCTTCATTCCCTTCTGCCTGAGTAAGACCAACAACAGCAGGATTCCCAGGACCATGAACAATTCCAGTTTTAGGTCTCCCAGGACAGAGACTCCACCACCTCTTCCATTCTGTGACAACTCTCATACCCAAAAATGTTTCTCCTCCTTGCCCATGGAATTCCATCTGTTTCCACTGGTGCTGTTGTCCTATTATCCTTCGCATGTACAGTCCTGAGGATAGCTGGGAAACCTCATTTTCATTTTCTGCCATCAGGGATTTGCACACACTGATGACATCCCCCTCTTCACCCTTGTCCTCTGGGAGTCTCAGCTCTCCCAGCCTCTCATCTGTGAAAAAACTCCCAGCCCCTTTAGAATCTTGTTGGTCATGAACAGGTTTTGTTTCCCTAAGTCCATGGGCTTCTTCCACTGGGGAGCCCAGAACTGCCCAAAACACACCACAGGGGATCCTAGCAGTGCTCTTAAGAGAGGAAGGGCCACCTTTCCCGATTTCATGACAAGAATTGCCTGAAATTTGTCTTGGACGCTAGTGACGCCTTTTCAACTAAAAAGCTTCATTGCAATCTTGTGGTCTCTGTTCTTCAGCAGCACCACAGGGTCATGCTGAGCAAAGCTGCTTTCCAGACTCTCAACCCACAGCACAACCTGGGGCCAAGTGCCATTCCTGCCCAGATGCAGAACTTCACATTTCCCTTGCTTGAATTCTGAGAGATTCCTTCAACTCTCAGTCTCCAGCTCTCTCTGACTGGTGGAACAACCACGTGGTGCCTCGGCTACTCCACCATCTGCCAAGCCGCTCAGGGGGCAACTGTCCCACTGCTCATGCAGAACACAAGAGTCCAGGTGCTCACACCTGGCAGTGATGGAAAGACCAAACCAGCCTAACTGACTCAGGATAGTTTGGGACCACCCTTCACAACACACCCACGAACCCAAAAACATGAGTTTCACTGGCTGGCCTCACTGATAAGACCCCAGCTCTCCAAAACATTGGTCGTATCTTCAGCTCTCTTCGACATTGATGCCTTTTTCTGGTCTTAGGAAATAAAGGCTCAGACACAGTTAGAGGGTTGGGGGTTGTTTACCTCGGTATTTTAATAGGATCCCGTTCGATGGCTTCTGCCGTCCAGGTAGAACACGCCGCAAAAGCCCCTTCCCCCCAGTACAGTATACAATTAAAGACTCTACACATTAGCATATCTATCAGAAGGGCCCAATAAGGGGCCTGGGTGGGCTAACTTCTAGTTTACAAAATCTATCCTACTAGGAGACCTTGAGGGCTCACAAAAACAGGGTGTTTGGTCTCTAACTCTACGTGGTTTCAGGGGTGTTTAGTCTACCAGCCTGCTAAACACCATGAAACCAGGCTAAACTATCACCTAAGGCATCACAAGTATGCATGCTAATACTTGTGAATGTAGGGAACAGTGTAAGAAATATTCAGAGAAAAAGCAGAAAAAATCCTTCAGGCATCAACATGCACCATCCACACCAGCCTTTGGTCTCAAATACTCACACTTTAATGGAGGAATGGCTGCAATGGAAGGGGCACGTCCTCATGCACGGCACAACAGCAAAGCCCAGAGCAGCCTGAGAGGACAGCAATGGAATGGGGCCCCTCTTCCCAACACATCCACAAACTAAATGACACAAGAGCCACAAAAAGACCTCACTGACGACACCCATATTTTTCCTTGGCTTTTGTTGTATATTCTGGTTTCTCTGACGCACATCTTCCAGCAAATCTTCCCAAATACCAAGTCTTACTTTAAAGCTGCCACCAAAGTTAGACAGACACAGCCTCAAAAGCACGACATGACACTGCAGAATTGTGGGAAGGAAAACAACACCCCACCTCATGATTCACCAGGCTGGCTCAGCCAAGGGCTGCTGCCTGCAAAATGCCCCAAGGGTAGGGGCCAATGGTGTCCTGCCCCTCCAGGACCAGCATAAAAGCTGGCCCAGCACCTCTCTCCCTAACACACTTCTCCTGACTCCTTCTCCTCTTGCTTCTGCCAGCAACCAGGTGAGTCTCCAGTCCTTGAACCTCCTGCTCCTGCACCCCTTGTCCTTCTCTGCCAGCATGCTCGGCCCCAGCCCCAGCAGAACACAGGCCTCCCCACGGCCTCACAACAGCCTCCACACACCCTCACCCTCAAACCCCCATGACTCTGCCGTGCCTCACTCTTCTCTCTTTCAGGAACCCTCCACACTACAACCATGGCCTGCTGCCGACCCTGTGGACCCACCCCGCTGGCCAACAGCTGCAATGAGCCCTGTGCCCTCCAGTGCCAGGACTCCCGCGTCATCATCAACCCTTCCCCTGTGCTGGTCACCATGCCAGGACCCATCATGACCTCCTTCCCCCAGAACACCGTCGTTGGATCCACCTCCTCGGCTGCTGTTGGGAGTGAACTCAATGCCCAGGGACAGCCCATCTCTGGGGGCTTTGGCCTCGGACTTGGCTATGGGCTGGGCTATGGCTGTGGGCTGGGAGGCCTGGGCTGCTATGGCAGAAGGGGTGGCTACATTTGCTAAGGGCCCTCGTCACCAGCCCTGACACCACCAGCTTGGGGCTCTGGCAACAACTCCTGCAACCAAAGGACCTCTGCTGATGGTCATTCTACTTGCACCTCACACTAGATGCCCTCAACTTCTTTCTCCTGTCTTTTCATTCTTCTGCCTCAATAAAGATTTCCTGCATCACAGCCTGACACGTGTCCTTGTCTTTTGGAATTCCAGTGGTCTCACATCATCACCTTGTGCAGTGCCAGACAGGGCATTGGAGTGAGCACAAAAGGGGTACAATACTTTTCTCAGGAAATATGTCACCACCATTAACAACCAAGGCTGGCACAGGAATCAGGGGATTGGGAGGATCTTCCACCACTGGCAGAAGCTCATCCCCTGCTACACCAAAGGCTTTTCACATAATAATGTTCTCCTGGGCACAGCTCTGGGAAAGTGTCTCCATGCCAGCACACACTTGGCAAAATCTTCCCAAATGAATTCTTTAAACCTCTCAGCAGAAACAGAAAATTATCTGCTTGGGTGGAAATTTTGGGATGCAAGTGCTTCATTCCCCTCTGCTCCAGAAACATTAAGAGCAGAATTTCCAGAACCTTGGACAGTTCAGGCTTGGCTCTCCCAGGACAGACACCACCACCTCTTCCACTTCCTGTCCACCCTCACAGTGAAAAAATTCTTCCCTTCTTTACCCATGGAATACCGTCGGTTTTCACTTGGGTCCTTGCCCTCTTTTCCTGAATGGTTGCACTACTGTGAATAGATGGGCTCCTTCGACTTCATTCCCTGCCATCAGTGATTTTCATACATTAATATCACCACACTGCCCATCTTTTTCTCCGGGGAGTCCCAGCTCTCCCAGTCTTTCCTCTATGACAGGTTCTTCAGCCCTTTCATTGTCTTAGTCCTGTATTTTTGTTGATTAAATTTCTGTAATAGAAAACTAAACCTCTGCTGGGGCAACTTGAGTCCATTCCCTCTTCTCTATGACTTGCTAAGTGGGAGACAAGGATGGTGTTCAACAATTTCCATTCAGACAGTTGCTGAGAGCAATGAGGTCAATCCCCTTTTTCTGAAAATTCAACATCCCCAGTTCCTTCAGCTTCTCCTCACTTGTTTTGTTCTCCTTATCCTTTACCAGTTTTCTTTTCCATGTGGCAGTCAGAGCCCACCAAGGTTACCGCACAGTGTGACCATGCTGGGCCCAGCTGTGGATCAACCAGCACTGGACTTTGGGGACCTTCATAGATCTTAGGGATAGTTTTCCCATCTCTGTTAGGAAAGGCCTGGCATACAGACTGGGCTGGAGAGATGGAGCCAAGATAGGTAGGGAGTGAATGCACTGGAAGGAGCAGCCCCTCAGCCCCAGCACACCTGCAAAGCCCAGACCACCCTGACACGGCCAGAAGGCAACGGGGCCTCTCTTCACAACACACACAAGCCACACCAGTATCACAAGGTGATACCAGAGATGACACCCCACCCCTCCCAAGCTTTGGTAGCATCTTCAACCCACCCTGACACACACCATCAACACCAGTCTTTAACCTCTAATAATCGCATTTCAATCTGGTGCCGAGGTCAGATGGACACAGAATCAAGAGAAGGGCACAGAATCACAGAATTCCAAAAACAAAAGCCTGCATCGTGTCAGAGAAAGAAAAATTATGTTGATGAGCAAACTCTAGTAATTATTGGGTTTTGCTCAGAGCAACACAATGTTAAGCCTTAAAGGATGGAAGTTGTGAAACCATATGACTTGAATGGGGAATATGACAACTGACTTCACAGAACTGCCTGGGCACCCATTTATTGTTTGCTTAATGAATACCTTAATGAGGTCAAAGAATACACCTGAATTGACAGGGTACATTATCACATACATTTGAGAATCTCCAATGGGCCATAACAATGGAACAAATTCAGCCTGAACAGCCTCTGCTTTTCCAGATCCTCTCCCTTGATCTCATTGAAGACACAAGGCCATGAGCTCTCTTTCATCCATCAGGAAGAGCTCTCAGGCACCAGGACCTTGCCAAACTAATACACATTGACCTCCCCAGGACATGAGCAGCCTCTGCAGCATTCCTGGGTGCACGACAGTGAGTGATGGACATCCAGGGGCACAGAACAGGGGCGCAGGCTTTAAAAGGCACCCACAAAGCACAGCACACCAGTGTCACAAAATTACTTCAGTGATGACATTGCAGTTCTCCAGGACTCCAGTTGTTTATTCAGCTATCCCTTACACACATTTAGTAATCAAATCCTCCCAAATAACAACTCTCAATTAAAAGCTGCCAGCAAGGTCAGATGGACACGGCCTCAAGAGCTGGACAGGGAATTGCAGAATTGCAGAAAGAAAACCACTCTCCACGTCATGACTCACCAGGCTGGGCCACACAAGAGCTGCTGCCTAAAAATGCCCCAAGGCCATGGGTCAAGCTTGTCCCGCCCCTCCATGACCAGCATAAAAGCCGGCACAGTACTTCTCACCCTCACACACTTCTCCTGACACCTTCAGCTGCTCCTGTCCACAACCAGGTGAGCCTCAAGCCCCGGTCCCTCCTGCTCCTTCTCCCCTGGCCCCTCTCTTCCAGCACTCTCTGCCCCAGCCTCAGCAGCCCTCACGCCTCCCCACAGCCCCACAACAGCTTCCACACCCCCTTGCACTCCTGCGTCACTGACTCCTTGCACCCCCACACCTCTGCCGTGCCTCACATCCCTCCCTTTTCCAGGAACCCTCCACACCACAACCATGGCCTGCTGCCGACCCTGTGGACCCACCCCGCTGGCCAACAGCTGCAACGAGCCCTGTGCCCTGCAATGCCAGGACTCCAGTGTCATCATCAACCCTTCCCCTGTGCTGGTCACCCTGCCAGGACCCATCATGACCTCCTTCCCCCAGAACACCGCCGTTGGATCCACCACCTCGGCTGCCGTGGGCACTGAACTCAGTGTGCAGGGCCAGCCCATCTCTGGTGGATTTGGTGGCTTTGGCGGCTTTGGCTATGGCCGTGGATTTGGCTATGGGCTGGGCTGTGGCTATGGGCTGGGAGGCCTGGGCTGCTATGGCAGAAGGGGCGGCTACATCTGCTAAGGACCCTCAGCACCAGCCCTGACACCTCTAGGTCACTGCTCTGGAAACAGCTCCTGCAAGGAAAGCCCCTTGGCTTCTGGTTTCCTTACTTCTACCTCAGACCATATCCCTTCAACTTCTTTCTCTTATTTGTTTTTGTTTGTTTGTTTGTTTTTTTCCTTAATAAAGATTTCCTGCATGAAACCTGACATCTTCTCTTCTTGCTGAATTCTAACAGTCTCACCTCCTCACCCAACACAGTGGCAGGAATAAAGAGACTATTGGAGTAAATGGAAAAGGGACACAGTACTTTTGTTAGAAAATATGCCACCAGCAGTGACAATCAAGACTGGCATGGGAAGCAGGGATTCAGGGTGACACAATCCCATCTCCTACTACACCAAACACTTTGACACAAGAAATTTCTCTTGCTCATGGCTCTCTCCAAGTCTCTCCATGCCAGCACACTCTTGAGAAACTCTCTTCCCAGCAGGACTCCCAAAACCTCCCCCCAAAAACTGGAACAACATTATCCAGTTAGGTAGGAACTCTGGAGTGCTATTGCTTCATTCCTTTCTGCTCAGTCAGCAGTAGCCAGATCTCCAGCACCTTGGACAGTTCAACTTTGGATCCTACAGGTCAAATACTCCACCACCTCTTTCCCTCTGGGACAAACCTCACACTGAAAAAGGCTTGTCTGCCCTGCCCATAGAATTCATCTGTTTTCACTTCTGCCCTTGCCCTCTTGCCCTCTACGTGTGCACTGCTGAGAACAGCCAGGCTCCCTCGACTTCATTCCCTGCCATCAGGGATTTGCATACACTGATGACACCCCCTTGTCCAGCCTTGTCTCCTGGGAGTCCCAGCTCTCATAGCCTGTCCTCTAGGAAAAATCCTCCAGGCCCTTTAGAACCTTCCTGGCCCTTAACTAGTTTTGGTTCACTAAATCTACTTAATTTACACATGGGAAGCCCAGGACGGCTCAGAACACCTCACATGGGACCTCATCGGTGCTAAACAGACACCAGGAGTCACCTCTACCTGCCTCATCATAACACTTTTCCCAATCTCACCCTGGTTACTTGGGATCCCTTTTCCCTTTACAGTGGTACAGGGACACCTCCTGCTCCATTTCGTCTCACCCAGAAACAGAATGGGGATTTCTTAGAAGAAAACACTTCTTACATTTGATACCCAGACATTCCATCTTACCCAGGATGACCCCTCCCAAGAAACAGCCATTGGCAGATGCCCTTGCTGAGCTCCAGCAGATGTCCAGCACCAGATTTTCAGGGCTGGCCCAAAGGATCCAACTCCTGGATCCTTTGGAGACATAATGCCATCTGAACTTTGGCACACTGACCACAAGCCTCTGGGCCCAGCCTTTCAGCCACTTCTCAGGCCACTGCACTGGGCACTGACACAACATGGACTTGCCTTGCTTGTTGTTGAGGATCATGTAATGCTTGCCTGCAAACAACCCTGGGTGACCTCCAAATCCTCATTCAGAAAATCACAAGTGGCCTCACTCCTTTGCACTCAGCCCAAGCTGAGGTGGAAATCATGCTGGATATCAAAACCTTAAAAGCAAGAGGGGCACTAAGATATCCACAGAGCACAGTGAACAGGAAAAGTCAGGTCTACTGCAAGGCTTAGCCAGGTGCTATTGATGCCTTTTTCCTGGTCTTAGGAAATAAAGGCTCAGACACGGTTTGAGGGTTGGGGGTTGTTTACCTCGGTATTTTAATAGGATCCCATTCGACGGCTTCTGCTGTCGAGGTAGAACGTGTTGCAAAAGCCCTGTCCCCCCCAGTTGAGTATACAATGAAAGACTCTACACATTAGCATATCTAACAAGAGGGCGCAATAAGGGGCTTGGGTGGGCTAACTTCTAGTTTACAGAATCCGTCCTACTAGGAGACCTTGAGTGCTTACGAAAAATAGAGTGTTTGGTCTTCTAACTCTATGTAGTTTCAGGGGTGTTTAGTCTACTGGCTTACTAAACACCATGAAACCGGGCTAAATTATCACCTAAAGCATCACAAGTATGCATGCTAATACTTGTGTATATAGGGAACTGTGTAAGAAGTATTTAGGAGAAAAGCAAAAAAAAAAAAAAAAATCCTTCAGGCATCACTATGAAGTTGGGGAGCAATGGAATGTGAGGAAAGGGGCAATGCCTTCAGCACATCTGCAAACCCCAGAGCAGCCTGACAAGGTTGGGTGGGAATTTGGCCGCTCTTCACAACACAACCCACAAACCACAGGATTCAAGTGCCATGGGGTGATCTCACTGATGACACCACACCTCTCCCAAATTTTGGTTTTTTATTGGGTCCGGACTAACACCAATCTTCCATGAAAACCCTCTCAAATACCCACTTGTGCTTAAAAGCTGCTGTCAAGTTTAGATGGACAAGGCCTCAAGAAAATGACATGAAATCTTAGAATTTCATGAAGAAATGCCCGCACGATGACAGAGAAGGAAAGAGGAGCATGCTGATCATCAGGTAGTAACTACTGGTTTTTGCTAAGGGGAATATAGTATTAAGATTTAAAGGACACAAGATACGAAACCATGTGGCTTGAATGCAGAGTAAGTGAATTGAAGTCACAGACAAGCCTTGGTAAAAAAGGGATTGGACACCATTTGTTGTTTGTTTTTTGGATTTCTTAATGATGTCAAGAAATACAATAAAAAGGAAAGAGTTCACTGTCATGTAATTTTCAGAAATCCAAACCATAAAAATGGAACAAATCCATTTGGTGCAGCACCTGGTTTTCCAGTTCCTCTCTTGATGTCATTCAAGACACAAGGGGATGAGTCCAGTCTTCACAAGGCACCCACAAACCACAACACACCAGTGCCACGAAATGACCTCACTGATGACACTGTACCTTTCCTGGGTGCTGGTTGTTTATTCAGCCTTCCCTGACACACATCTAACAATCAAAACCTCCCAAATGCCAACTCATTAAAGCTGCCGCCAAGGACAGATGCACATGAGTTCAAGAGTAGGATATGGAATTGCAGCATTCTACAGATGAAAACAGTCCCCCACCTCATGAACTCATGCGAGACTGGGCCAGCCAAGAGCTGCTACCCACAAAATGCCCCAAGGCCATGAGACAAGGCTGTCCCACCCCTCCACAACCAGCATAAAAGCCGATCCAGAGCCTCTCTCCCTCACACACTTCTCCTGACACCTTCTCCTCCTGCTGACAAGGTGAGTCTCAAGCCTCTGAACCTCCTGCTCCTGCACCCCTGACCCCTCTCTTCCACTATGTTTGGCCCCAGCCTCAGCAGCCCTCACACCTCTTCACAGCCCCACAACAGCCTCCACACTCCCTCATCCTTCTGCATCACTGTCCCCCGCACCCCCATGTCCCTCTCCCCTGCCTCACTCCCCTCTCTCTTCCAGGAACCCTCCACATCACAACCATGGCCTGCAATGACCTCTGCCGACCCTGTGGACCCACCCCGCTGGCCAACAGCTGCAATGAGCCCTGTGCCCTGCAATGCCAGAACTCCCGCGTCATCATCGACCCTTCCCCTGTGCTGGTCACCCTGCCAGGACCCATCATGACCTCCTTCCCCCAGAACACCGTTGTTGGATCCACCTCCTCTGCTGCTGTTGGGAGTGAACTCAATGCCCAGGGACAGCCCATCTCTGGGGGCTTTGGCTTTGGCCTTGGCTACGGGCTGGGCTATGGCTATGGGCTGGGAGGCCTGGGCTGCTATGGCAGAAGGGGTGGCTACATCTGCTAAGGACCCTCAGCACCTCTTCTGACACCACCAGCTCAGGGTTCTGGCAACAGCTCCTGTAAGCAAAGCACCTTGGCTGATGGTCATCCTACGTGCACCTCACATTTGATCCCTTCCACTTCTTTCTCTTGCGTTATAATTCTTTTGCCTCAATAAAGTATGCCTGTAACGTAGCCTGAGATGTCTCCTTCTCCTTTGTTCTACCAGGGCTTTTGTAACTTCACCTAGCACAAAGTCAGGGGTCAACAGCCCATCGGTGTGGGTGGAAAAGGGGCCACAATACCTCTCCTGGGATGACTCTCAACGGCAGAACTGTCCACTGGGCTTCTGGAATGCAGTAGAAGCCCTTCCTTTTCCCAAAGCCTTGAACACACCAATGCACTTGTGCCATATCCCCAACACAACTTCCTGATGGCAGCACACATTTGTCCAACTCTTCCCCACCAGGATTCTCTCAACATCCCAGCACTGGAATCCAGGAGTGCACAAGGAACCTGGGCAAGTCCATTAGTTCAAGCTAACATAGTCCTCAGGTGAAACAACCACCCTTCCCTCAGCTGCTCCTCATAGAAATGGTTCTGTAGATTCTTCACCAACATCCTTGTTCTTTGGACATCCTCTGCACTTCTTGCTGTGAGGAGCCTAAAACTGAACCCAGATTCAGGGTGTGGCCTCACCAGTGCCCCGTATAGGGCAACAGTCACTGCCATGGTCCTGCTGGTTCCACGATAGGTAATAAAAGCTGGGATGCCATTGGCCATCTAGGGACACATTGGACCATGTTCAGCCACTGTCAAACAGCACCCCCAGATCTTTTTCCCATAGGCAGCTTTCTAGTCACTCCTTCCCAAGCCTGGAGATTTAAGTCTTTACTAAATTTCAAGTAAAAATCATCCATAGCCTTTTCCTTATTTACTAAAGAGGTCACATTTTCACCTCAGGTGATGAGGTTGGTCAAGCAGGACTTGACTTTGCTAAACCCAGGCTGGCTGAGCCTGATCTCCTGGTTATCCTGCAATGGCCATTAAATACTCTCAAGATGATCTTCTCCAGCAGCTTCTGCAGCACCGGGCTCAGATTGACAGGTCTGGAGTGGCCCAGACCCTCCTTCTGGCTCTTCTTCTGGGAAAGAGTCCTGTTTTCCAGCCTCCATCAACTGAGACCTCCCCAGTTAGACAGGACTGCTGGCAAAGGATAGCAAGCGGCTTAGAAGCACTTCCACCAGCTCCCTCAGAGCCCTTAGGTGGAACCATTCTGTGCTACACCCAAGTCTGTCGCTGACAGTTCTCATTGGATTTTGAGGGATTGGATTCTGTTCACTGGTGAGGAACTTACTCGCTCGGCAGGACCCTGTGCCCACCCCAGGAAACAGAATCACAGCAAAGGGAATAATTTGTGCTCAAGGAACCTCTGGAGGGGACTAAAGAATCATCATAGAATGGTTTTGCTTGGAAAGGACTTTGAAGACCCTCTCATTCCAACCCCTCGCCACGGACAAAGACACCTTCCACTATCCCAGGTTGCTTGAAGCCCTGGCCAGCCTAGTCTTGATCATTACCAGGGTTGGGGCAAACACAGCTTCTCTGGGCACCTGTTCCAGGGCCTCATCATCCATACAGGGAAGAATTTCTTCCCAACATCTCATCTAACGCTGTTCTCTGGCAGTGGGAAGACATTTCCCCTTGTCCCACCACTTTCTCTTTGTGTAGGAGATCATTGAGTTCAACCCAACCTGCTCAAGCAGGGATAGCTCAACGAGGCTACCCATGACCATATCAACTTGAGGCCATTTCCAGTTGTCCCATCACTTGCTAAACGGGAGAAAAGAACAACAACAATCTTGCAAAAAACCACACTTTCCAGACAGCCGTAGTGAGGGAGAAGGTCTCTCTTTGGCTGCCTTGTCCAAAAACCTGCAGTTCATAAAACCACTACTCCCCAGATCCCTCAGCAGCTGTTCCACGGATGTGTCACACTAGAATAGAACCACGGTAACACCAGAGTGTCAAAGTCAGAGAACAACCAAAGAGAAAGGCCAGTCAGAAAGGCAGGTCTGGTGACCTGGTGGTGATGCGAGGAGGAATGACCGTGATGGAAGGGTCAGCTCCTCAATCATGGCACAGCTGCAAAGCCCAGACCAGCCCAAAAAGGCTACAATGGAATGGGGCCACTTTGCACAACACACCCACAAACCAAACCACACAAGAGGAATAAGGTGGCTACTCTGCTGACACCTCGAAACGATTGTTGTCTATTCTGCATTCTCTGGCATGGATCTTCCATGCAAATCCGCCCAAAATAAAGACTGTCACCTTAAAGCTGCCGCCAAGGTCAGATGAACACTGATTCAAGAGCAGGACATGACACTGCAGAGTTGTGGGAAGGAAAACATTCCCCACCTCATGATTCACAAGGCTGGGCTAGGCAAGAGCTGCTACCTGCAAAATGCCCCAAGGCCATGGGACAATGCTGTCCCACCCCCCCATGACCAGCATAAAAGCCAGACCAGAACCTCTCTCTCTCACACACTTCTCCTGACATCTTCTGCACCTTCTGCTGACAACCAGGTGAGTCTCAAGCCCCTAACCCTTCTGCTCCTGCACCCCTGGCCTCTCTCTGCTGACACACTTGAACCCAACCTGAGCAGCCCTCATGCCTCCCCACAGACACACAACAGCCTCCACACTCCCTCACATTCCTGCATCACTGCCTCTCACACTCCCCCTCCCATCCCCCCTGCCTCACTCCCCTCTCTTCCAGGAACCCTCCACATCACAACCATGGCCTGCAACGACCTCTGCCGACCATGTGGACCCACCCCGCTGGCCAACAGCTGCAACGAGCCCTGTGTCCGACAGTGCCAGGACTCCAGCGTCATCATCAACCCTTCCCCTGTGCTGGTCACCATGCCAGGACCCATCATGACCTCCTTCCCCCAGAACACCGCTGTCGGATCCACCTCCTCCGCTGCTGTTGGGAGTGAACTCAATGCCCAGGGCCAGCCCATCTCTGGTGGCTTTGGCTTTGGTCTTGGCTATGGGCTGGGCTATGGCTATGGGCTGGGAGGCCTGGGCTGCTATGGTAGAAGGGGTGGTTACATCTGCTAAGGGCTCTCAGCACCTCTCCTGACACCGCCAGCTCGGGGCTCTGGCAACAGCTCCTGTAAGCAAAGGACCTCGACTGGTGGTTGCCCTGTTTGCACTGCCAACCACCTCCATTCCACCTGTTTTTCCTTTCTCTTCATTTTTTTTGCCTCAATAAAGTTTTGTTGCATCAAAGCCTGAGATGCCTCATTTTGTTTTT
Source organism: Eopsaltria australis (assembly GCA_034509425.1). Lineage (NCBI taxonomy): Eukaryota > Metazoa > Chordata > Aves > Passeriformes > Petroicidae > Eopsaltria > Eopsaltria australis. Next base: position 104,016 of record JAVTVJ010000308.1, on the reverse strand, counting down.
GAATTCCAGTGGTCTCATCCTTACGCAGCTCAGTGCCAGAAATGAACAGGCCATTGGGGTGGATGGAAAAGGAGCAAAATGTCTTTCTTAGCAAGGGATGTAAGGGGGGAGGGGGATGAACTTCCAGAACATGAGACAAGCTCATCACCTGATACACCAAAGACTTCGACATATCAGTGCTCTCCTGTGCATGGCTCTGGCAAAGTTATCCCTGCCAGCATACACTTAAACTCTCTTCCCTCCAGGACTCTTAAACTCTCACCACAAACAGAAAAAAACATCATCCACTTACACAGTAACCCTGCTCAAGCATGAGCAGGATTTCCAGAACCATGGACAGTTCAGGTTTCGACCGCCAAAGACAAACTCCAACACCTCTTCCCCTCTCTGGCTACCCTCATAATGAAAAGTTCTTTCCTTCTTTGCCCATCTGTTTTCACTTGTGCCCTTGCCCTCTTCTCCTTCATGGTTGCAGTGCTGAGATCAGCCAGGCTCCCTCAAATTCATTCCCTGCCATCAGGGATTTGCACACACTGATGACACCCGCCCTGTTCAACCTTGCTTCCTTGGAGTCCCAGATATTTCAATCCTCTGGGAAAGAAACTCCATCCTTATATTATCTTGGTGGCCTTGCATTGGTTTTGTTTCAATAAGTCCATAGGGTTTTTCCCTTGGGGAGCCCAGAAGTGCCCACATCAACCCACCTAAATGTTGAGGACGTTCATCAGTGTTAGCCCCATGGATACAACTCTTGACCTACTTCCCTTGAGACTTGACTTCACCTGGACTTCAGATCGCAAGGCTCTTGTCCCAGAACGTTATGTATTATATAAATATAGCAGTACACTTCACTGTTTACACAACCTGTACATTCTGGGATAATCTGAGATGATGCAGTAGAGGACATGGTAAAAACCCTTGGTAAAAGGTAGAGGTTAACACCAGCCATGTCTCTCTCATAAACCACAGTTTCTCTCTGTAGTGTTTCACTGTTTCTCTCACAGTTTTTCTCTGTAGGTAACACAGAGGTCACTAATACACGGTTTTGCCCTCCAAAATTCATGCTAATTTCTCCTCATTGTCTTCTTGTCTGACCTGCTCTTGGCAGAGCTTTACAGAAGATAAATACTGTCCCATTCTTGTCTTCAGAAACTAGGTCTGTGGAAAGTCACTCGTGAAGTGAGAAGAAGTAAACACACTTGGAGGGGCAGGTCCTAATGCCCAGAACTGCTGCAAAGGCCAGAGCAGCCTGACAACGTGAAGAGGGCCCCTTATTTACAACACACCCACGAACTAAACCACAAAAGTGCCACAAAATTACCTCACTGATGATACTCATATTTCTTCCTAGGTTTTGTCATTTGTTCTGGTTTCTCTGACACACATCTTCCATGTAAATCCTCCCAAATACCAATTATCACTCTAAAGCTGCCACCAAGGTCAGATGGACATGGACTAAAGGGCAGGACATGGAGTTGTAGAGTTGCAGGAAGGAAAATATTCCCTACGTCATGACTCACCAGGCTGTGCAGACAAAACTGGTTATGATTTCCATTCAGGCACATTGGGAAAGTAACGAGGTTACTCTCTTTTTCTGAAAATCGAACATCTCCAGTTCCTTCAAATGCTCCTCACATGTCCTGCTCTTCTTATCCTTCACCAGCTATGACAAACCAACACAAGACCTTAGGGAGTATGGGAGGCATCCCTAAATACCTCAATGGGGTAGCCTGCCCATTTCCAGTGGGCAAATAGACAGGTTTAGAAAGTTGGAAACAGGGTAAGGAGGGAGAGAATGCAATGGGAGTGGACAGCCCTCACCACCGGAAGAGTAGCAAAGCCCCGACCAGCCTGATGTGGCTTAAGGGAATGAGGCGCCTCTTCACAAGACAGCAATAAACCACAGCACACAGGGGGACTTCACTGAAGTCCACTCTGCTTTGGTCATGACTTCAGCCTTTCCTGAAAAATATCGTCATCACCAAATTTTGTCTCTGAAACACACATTAAAGCTGCCATCAAGGACAGATGGGCATGGACTCCAGAGCAGGACATGACACTGTAGAGTTGTGGGAAGGAAAACATTCCCCACCTCATGACTCGCCAGGCTGGGCCACACAAGAGCTGCTGCCTGCAAAACGCCCCAAGGCCATGGGACAAGGCTGTCCCACCCCTCCACAACCAGCATAAAAGCCGATCCAGAGCCTCTCTCCCTCACACACTTCTCCAGAGACCTTCTCCTCCTGCTCCTGTAGACAACAAGGTGAGTCTCAAGCCCCTGAACCTCCTGCTCCTGCACCCTGGACCCCTTTCTTCCACTATGCTTGGCCCCAGCCTCAGCAGCCCTCACACCTCCCCACATCCCCACAACAGCCTCCACCACCCCCTCGCCCACTTGTACCACTGCCCCTCACACCCCCACCCCCCTGCCCTGCCTCACTCCCCTCTCTTCCAGGGACCCTCCACACCACAACCATGGCCTGCTGCCGCCCCTGTGGACCCACCCCGCTGGCCAACAGCTGCAACGAGCCCTGTGCCCTCCAATGCCAGAACTCCAGCGTCATCATCAACCCTTCCCCTGTGCTGGTCACCCTGCCAGGACCCATCATGACCTCCTTCCCCCAGAACACCGTCGTCGGATCCACCTCCTCCGCTGCTGTTGGGAGTGAACTCAATGCCCAGGGACAGCCCATCTCTGGGGGCTTTGGCTATGGGCTGGGCTATGGCTATGGGCTGGGAGGCCTGGGTTGCTGTGGCGGAAGGGGCGGCTACATCTGCTAAGGGCCATCAGCACCACCCCTGATACAGGGTATTTGATGCTCTGACAACAGATCCTTCAAGCAAAGCACCTTGGCTGATGGTTGCTCTACTTACACCTCACACCAATCCCTTCCACTTGTTTTTCTTGTCTTTTCAGTCGTTAGCCTCAATAAAATTGTGTTGCATCAAAGCCTGAGATGACTCTGCTTCTTTTTGAATTCCAATGTTCTCACACCCCTACCCAGCATAGCGCCAGGAATGAACAGGCTATTGGGGTGTATGGAAAAGGGACACAAACCCTTTCTTAGCAATTGGTCACTGCCAGGAACAACCACCAAGAGTGTAATGGGAAACCAGGACTGGGGGGGACACCTTCCAAAACATGAGACAAGCCCATCACCTGACACACCAAAGGGTTGGACCCAATTCTCTCCTGGAAACAGGCAGAGTCACTCCATGGCAGCACACACTTGACAAAATCTCTTCTCACCAGGACTCTTGAACCCTCACCGCAAACAGAGAAAAAACATCATCCATTCTGGCACAAACACTTGAGTGCAAGTGCTTCCACCTCACTGCTCAAGTGGAGACAGGAAGAGCTGAATTTCCAGCAAAATGGATAGTTCAGTTTTGAATCTCCCAAGACAGACACCCCATCACCTCTTCTACTCTTTGACCACTCTCACAACGAAAAATGTTTGCCTTCTTTGCCCATAGAATTGGATCCATTTTCACTTGTGCCCTTCTCCCTTTTCCTTCACTGCTGAGAACAGCCAGGCTCCCTGAACTTAATTCTCTGCCATCATGGATTTACACACACTCATGACACCCCCCTGGCCAACCTTGTTTCCTGAGAGTCCCAGCTCTCTCAGGCACTTGTCTAGGAAAGATTCTCCAGCTCTTTCAGTATCTTGCTGGTCCTGCACTGGTCTTCTTTCACAGTCCCACTGCCCACGTTGTTGTTGAGGATGTTGAACAGGGTTGACCACATGGATGTGATTTTTCACCAACGTCCTCTGAGACTTTACTCCATCTGGACTTCATGCCACTGATCACCAGCCTCTGGGCCCACCCCTCAGCCACTCTCAGGCTGCTCACTGCACTCTCAGGAAACCTGGACTTGCTCGGATGCACTAGGAGCCTCAAAGACATTACAAAAATTTTGAGTTGAACAGCAGCCACAGCCCTCTCCTCATGTCCAGGCTGAGTCACTGGGACAGAGCAGACACAGAGTTCAGCCCTGCACCATTTCCTCCAGAGATATCCTCCAAGACAAGTGGCCTCAGCCCCTGTCAGTTGCCACAACTCAAGATCCCAAAGGCCTGGCTCACCCCTCCCCTGCTGCTGCCCTGCTTTGGCCTCTGCTCCCTTGAGCAGGTGACACCAACATCCATAGGATCAGTTCATCTGGAAAGACTCTTGACATTGAGTTCAACTGTAAACCAGGGTCTGTGAAGGCCGCCAATCTTAGGAAAGTTTCATTCGTAGAAGTCCTAAATGTAAAATATCATCAAGTCCAACTGTTACCCCATCACTCCCAAGATCACCATGAACATATCCCCAGAGGCTACATCTCCACAGCTTCTAAATTCCTCCAGCAATGGTGACTGCACCACTGTCCTGGGCAGCAACTAACAGAGTTTGACAACTCTTTTCGTTAAGTAGTTTACCCTAATACCAAACTCAACCTCCACTGAGGAAACTTGATTCCATTTCCTCTTCTCCTGGAGCTGAGTAAAAGAGAGGCAAGACTAATGTTAAACTATTTCCATACAGATATATCTAGCGAGCAGAAGGTCACCCCTCTGTTTCTCAAAACTGAATATCCCCTCTTCATGTGTCTTGTTTTCATTATCCTTCACCAGTTTTCCTTTCCTTGTGTAAGAGCCCAGGTTTGTAACCCCAGTGTGACCTTCCTGGGCCTAGGTAAGATGAGCACTACGGGTGACTCAACACAAGACTTCGGGGAGCACTGGACGCCTCCCTAAATAACAGGAATTTCTTTCCTATGTCCAACAGGAAATGCATATAAACAAGCGTGGAGACGTGGAGCCAAGGTGGGGAGAGGAAAAGTAACATGAAAGTGTCCCGATCTGTCACCCCAAATAAACCTGCAAATCACAGACCATCCTGACAGAACTGTGAGGGAAAGGAGCTGCTCTTCGTAACACAGCCACGAATCACACCACACCATTCCCGCAGGGTGACCCCACAGATGACACCTCACTGTCCAAAGCTTTGGTCACATTGTCAGCCCTCTCTGAAAAACATCATAATCACAAAACATGGGTCTTTATTAGTCCCATTAAAAAGCTGCTGCCAAGGTCAAACGGACAGGACCTAAAGAGAAGTACATGGAATTGCAGAAATGTGGGACGGAAAACACCCCACACCTCATGATTCACCAGCATGGGCGAGACAAGAGCTGCAGCATGCAAAATGCCGCAGGGCTGGGGGGAAGGCTGTCCCACCCCTCCACGACCAGTATAAAAGCCGGCCCAGTGCATCTCTCCCTAATACACTTCTCCTCACACCTTCTCCTGCCGCCAGCAGAAAAGGTGAGTCTCAAGACCCTGACCCTCTTGCTCCTGCCTCCCTTGCCACAGCCTCCCAATAGGCCCAATAGAGCCGTCACATCCCCTTGCCGTCCTGACACTTAACCACTGATATCTGAAAACCCTTGCCATGCTTCGCTCCCCTCTCTTCCAGGAACCCTCCACACCCCAACCATGGCCTGCTGCCGACCCTGTGGACCCACCCCGCTGGCCAACAGCTGCAACGAGCCCTGTGCCCTCCAATGCCAGAACTCCAGCATCATCATCAACCCTTCCCCTGTGCTGGTCACCATGCCAGGACCCATCATGACCTCCTTCCCCCAGAACACCGTTGTTGGATCCACCTCCTCCGCTGCTGTTGGGAGTGAACTCAATGCCCAGGGACAGCCCATCTCTGGGGGCTTTGGCTTTGGCCTTGGCTATGGGCTGGGCTATGGCTGTGGGCTGGGAGGCCTGGGCTGCTATGGTGGAAGGGGTGGCTACATCTGCTAAGGACCCCCAGCACCTCTCCTGACACCATCCAGCTCAGGGCTCTGGCAACAGCAAAGCCCTCAGTCTATCGTCCTCCTACTTTCACCTTAAATGGATCCTTTCAACTTCTTTCCCTTGCTTTTTAAGTCTTTTGCATCAATAAAGTTGTCCTGCAACAAATCCTCACGTCTCCTTTTTCAATTCCAATGGTCTCACAGTCTCACCCAGAACAGCACCATGGGGGGCAAGGCAAAGAGGCACAACACCTTTCTAAAGAAGTATGTCCCCACCAGTAACAGCCATGTTGGACGGGGTTGTCACAACATGACAAAGAAACATCACCTGCCATAACAAAGGCTTTCACACATCAATGCTCCCTCCTGCTCATTGCTCTCGGAAAAGTCTTTCCATCCCAGCACATTCTTGATAATCCCTCTTCCCAACAGAACTCTCAAAACATACAAACAGTCACAAAATCATCCACTCACAGAAAAAACGCAGGAGTCCCAGTGCTTCCATCCCTGCTGCTCAAGCAAGGCTATCCAGAGAAGGATTTCCAAAACCATGGACAGCTCAGGCTTTGATCTCCCAGGACAGAGACTCCTGCACTTCTTCCACACTGTGACCACCATCACACTAAAAGCCTTGTCTGCTCTGCCTGTGGAATTCCATCTGTTTTCACTTGTGCTGTTGCAATCCTTTCCTTTGCATGCACAGCGCTGAGAAAAGATGAGATGCCTCAGCTTCATTCCCTGCCATCAGGGATTTAAATATGTTGGGAACACCCCTTAGTGCAGCCTTGTTCTGGGAGTCCCAGCTCTCTCCATTCTCTAGGAAAGATCCTCCAGTCCTCTCAATATCTTCAGAGCCCTGACCTGACCTTCATGCACTTAGGCTGTGGGCTTCTTCCTTTGGGGAGCCCAGAACTGCCCATAATGACTCCCATCATTGTTGAGGATGTTCAACAGTGTTGGCCTCGTGGATATGAATCTTGAGCTACTTCATTTCAGATTTGACTCCAGATTGACTTTGCATCACAAGGCTCCAGGTCATGCTGTTCAAACATTGTATAAATATAACAGAGCACCTCACTGTTTACACCACCTGAACATCCTTGCATAGACTGGGATGATGCAGTAGGAGAAAGGGTCAGGGACTGTGTTAAGAGGTGGAAGTAAACACAAGCCATGACTCCCTCATCATCCACACAAAGATTTTTTTCTATATTGGAAACAAGTTACTAGGACATTATTTTGCCATCCAAAATCAACTCTAAGTCCTCCTCATCACCTTGTACAACCTGCACTTGGAAATTCTTTGCAGAGAAAAAAATTGTTCCATCCTTTTCCCTGGCAGGGAAAAGGTCTCTGGAAAGCCATGGGAAAGGTGGGAGGAAGTAAATGCACTAGAAGGGGCAGGTCCTGATGTTCAGCACAGCCACAAAGCCCAGAGCAGCCTGACAGGACTGTAAAAGGAATGGGGTCCCTCTCTCAAATGCAACCACAAACCAAAGCACACCAGACCCATGCCTTCACCTCACTGATGACATCCCAATTTTCCTGGGCATTTGTGGGTTTTTCTGGTCTCTCTGACACACATCTTCCACGCAAATCCTCCCAAATACCAACTCTCACTTTAAAGCTGCCACCAAGGTCAGATGGACACGGCCTCAAGGGCAGGACATGGAGATGTACAGTTGCAGGAAGGAAAACACTCCCCTCCTCATGATTTGTAAGGTTCGGCCAGGAAAAACTGATGTTATGGTTTCCATTACATTACCTTGAGAGAGTAAAATGGTCAACTCTCTTCTTCTGAAAATTGAACGTTCCCAGTACCATCAACTCTTCCTCACACATCTTTTTCTGACCCCTCACCAGTTTACATTGCTAGGTGTCGCTCAGAGTCCACCAATGGGACCACACAATGTGACCTTGCTGGCCCCATTTGAGGCAAGTGCTACAGATGATCACAAGACATCATGAGGAGATCACAGGGATTGTTTTCCCATCTCCAGCAGGAAAGGCCTGGTATATAGACAGGTTTAGAAACTGGGCAAAAGGAGAGGGAGGGAAAGAATGTGATGGAAGGGGACTCTCCTCCCTCACAAGAAGAACTGCAAAGCTCAGATGAGCCCCACATCACTGAGGGGGAATGAGGTTGCCCTAAACAAGATACCCACAAAATCACAGAACACCAGTACCACAAAATGACCTCGCGGATGACATCCCATCTCTTCAAAGCTCTGGTCACGTCTTCAGCCCTCCCTAGAAAACATAATCATCATCAAGAATCCTCAGTGTCAAATACTTGTATTCAAAAGCTGCCGCCAAGGTCATGGCCCCAAGAGCAGGACATGACACTGTAGAGTTGTGGGAAGGAAAACACTCCTCATGTGATGACTCTCCAGGCTGGGACACACAAGAGCTGCTGCCCACAAAATGCCCCAAGGTCATGGGACAAGGCTGTCCCGCCCCTCCACGACCAGCATAAAAGCCGGCCCAGAGCCTCTCTCCCTCACACACATCTCCAGAAACCTCTTGCTTCTGTGGACAACAAGGTGAGTCTCAAGACCCTGACCCTCCTGCCTTTGCCCCCCACCCCCCAGCCTCTCTCCACCAGCATGCTCAGCATCAGCCTCTGCAGCCCTGATGCCTCCTGACAGCCCCACAACAGCCTTCACATCCCCTTGCCCTCCTGACACTTCACCCATCACACCCCAAAACCCTTGCCCTGCCTGACTCCCCTCTCTTTCAGGGACCCTCCACACCACAACCATGGCCTGCTGCCGACCCTGTGGACCCACCCCGCTGGCCAACAGCTGCAACGAGCCCTGTGCCCTCCAATGCCAGAACTCCAGCGTCATCATCAACCCTTCCCCTGTGCTGGTCACCATGCCAGGACCCATCATGACCTCCTTCCCCCAGAATACCGTTGTTGGGTCCACTTCCTCGGCTGCTGTTGGGAGTGAACTCAATGCCCAGGGACAGCCCATCTCTGGTGGATTTGGCTTTGGCCTTGGCTATGGGCTGGGCTATGGCTGTGGTCTTCGAGGCCTGGGCTGCTATGGTGGAAGGGGTGGCTACATCTGCTAAGGACCCTCAGCACCTCTCCTGACACCACCAGCTCAGGACTCTGGCAACAGCAAAGCCCTCAGTCTATCGTCCTCCTACTTCCACCTTAAATGGATCCTTTCAACTTCTTTCCCCTGCTTTTTAAGTCTTTTGCATCAATAAAGTTTTCCTGCAACAAATCCTCACGTCTCCACTTCTTTTTCAATTCCAATGGTCCCACAGTCTCACCCAGAACAGCACCATGGGGTGGAAGGCAATGGGGCACAACAGAAGTATGTCCCAACCAGTTACAACCATGTTGGGCACGTTTGTCACAACATGAAAAAATCAGATCACCTGCCATAATAAAGGCTTTCACACATCAATCCTCCCTCCTGCTCATTGCTCTGGGAAAAGTCTCTCCATCCCAGCACATCCTTGATAATCCCTCTTCCCAACAGAACTCTCAAAACATACAGTCACAGAATCATCCACTCTCAGAAAAAACTCAGGAGTCCCAGTGCTTCCATCCCTGCTGCTCAAACAAGGCTACCCAGAGAAGGATTTCCAAAACCATGGACAGCTCAGGCTTTGATCTCCCAGGACAGAGAGTCGCCTGCACTTCTTCCACTCTGTGACCACCATCACACTAAAACAGCCTTGCCTGCTCTGCCTGTAGAATTCCATCTGTTTTCACTTGTGCCGTTGTCATCCTTTCCTTTGCATGCACAGCGCTGAGTAAAGATGCGATGCCTCAGCTTCATTCCCTGCCATCAAGGATTTAAACACATTGGGAACACCCCTCTGTGCAGCCTTGTTCTGGGAGTCCCAGCTCTCTCCATTCTCTAGGAAAGATCCTCCAGTCCTCTCAATATCTTCAGAGCCCTGACCTGACCTTCATGCACTTAGGCTGTGGGCTTCTTCCTTTGGGGAGCCCAGAACTGCCCATAATGACTCCCATCTTTGTTCAGGATGTTCAACAGTGTTGGCCTCGTGGATACGACTCTTGAGCTACTTCATTTGAGATTTGACTCTACATTGACTTTGCATCACAAGGCTCCAGGTCATGCTGTTTAAGCATTGTATAAATATAACAGTGCACCTCACTGACCATTTACACCACCTGAACATCCTTGCATAGTCTGGGATGATGCAGTAGGAGACAGGGTCAGGGACTGTGTTAAGAGGTGGAAGTAAACACAAGCCATGACTCCCTCGTCATCCACACAAAGATTTTTTCTATATTGGAAACACAGAAGTTACTAGGACATTATTTCGCCATCCAAAATCTACTCTAACTGCTTCTCATCACCTTGTACAACCTGCACTTGGAAATTCTTTGCAGAGAAACAAATTGTTCCATCCTGGTTGGCAGGGAAAAGGTCTCTGGAAAGCCATGGGCAAGGCGAGAGGAAGTAAATGCACTGGAAGGGGCAGGTCCTGATGTTCAGCACAGCCACAAAGCCCAGAGCAGCCTGACAGGATTGTAAAGGAATGGGGTCTCTCTCTCAAATGCAACCACAAACCAAAGCACACCAGACCCATGGCTTCACCTCACTGATGACATCCCAATTTTCCTGGGCATTTGTGGTTTTTCTGGTCTCTCTGACACACATCTTCCACGCAAATCCTCCCAAACACCAACTCTCACTTTAAAACTGCCGCCAAAGGCAGATGGACACGGCCTCAAGGGCAGGACATGGAGATGTACAGTTGCAGGAAGGAAAACACTCCCCTCCTCATGACTAGCCAGGTTCGGCCAGGAAAAACTGATGTTATGGTTTCCATTCAGGTACCTTGAGAGAGTAAAAATGGTCAACTCTCTTCTTCTGAAAATTGAATGTTCCCAGTACCATCAACTCTTCCTCACACATCTTTTTCTGACCCCTCACCAGTTTACATTGCTAGGTGTCACTCAGAGTCCACCAATGGGACCACACAATGTGACCTTGCTGGCCCCATTTGAGGCAAGTGCTACAGATGATCACAAGACATCATGAGGAGATCACAGGGATTGTTTTCCCATCTCCAGCAGGAAAGGCCTGGTATATAGACAGGTTTAGAAACTGGGCAAAAGGAGAGGGAGGGAAAGAATGTGATGGAAGGGGACTCTCCTCCCTCCCAAGAAGAGCTGCAAAGCTCAGATGTGCCCCACATCACTGAGGGGGAATGAAGCCTCTCTCAACAAGACACCCACAAAATCACAGAACACCAGTCCCACAAAATGACCTCGCGGATGACATCCCAACTCTTCCAAGCTCTGGTCACGTCTTCAGCCCTCCCTGAAAAACATCATCATCATCAAGAATCCTCACTGTCTAATACTTGTATTCAAAAGCTGCCACCAAGGTCATGGCCCCAAGAGCAGGACATGACACTGTAGAGTTGTGGGAAGGAAACCACTCCTCATGCGATGACTCTCCAGGCTGGAACACACAAGAGCCGCTGCCCACAAAATGCCCCAAGGCCATGGGACAAGGCTGTCCCGCCCCTCCACGACCAGCATAAAAGCCGGCCCAGATCCTCTCTCCCTCACACACTTCACCAGACACCTTCTCTTGCTCCTGCCGACAACAAGGTGAGTCTCGAGCCTCCGACCCTCCTGCCTTTGCCCCCCTGGCCCCTCTCTGCCCACACGCTCAGCATCAGCCTCTGCAGCCCTCATGCCTCCCCACAGCCTCACAGTAACCTTCACACTCCCTTGCCTGACTGACACTTCACCCATCATACTCCACAACCTTTGCTCTGTCCCTCTCCCTTCTCTTCCAAGGACCCTCCACAACCATGGCCTGCTGCCGACCCTGTGGACCCACCCCGCTGGCCAACAGCTGCAACGAGCCCTGTGCCCTCCAATGCCAGGACTCCCACGTTGTCATCAACCCTTCCCCTGTGCTGGTCACCCTGCCAGGACCCATCATGACCTCCTTCCCCCAGAACACCGTTGTTGGATCCACCTCCTCCGCTGCTGTTGGGAGTGAACTCAATGCCCAGGGACAGCCCATCTCTGGTGGATTTGGCCTTGGCCTTGGCTATGGGCTGGGATATGGCTGTGGGCTGCGAGGCCTGGGCTGCTACGGTGGAAGGGGTGGCTACATCTGCTAAGGACCCTCAGCACCTCTCCTGACACCATCCAGCTCGGGGCTCTGGCAACAGCAAAGCCCTCAGCCTATGGTCCTCCTACTTCCACCTTAAATGGATCCTTTCAACTTCTTTCCCCTGCTTTTTAGTTCTCGTGCATCAATAAAGTTTTCCTGCAACAAATCCTCACGTCTCCTCTTCTTTTTCAATTCCAATGGTCTCACAGTCTCACCCAGAACAGCACCATGGGGTGGATAGCAATGGGGCACAACAGAAGTATCCCCCCACCAGTAACAACCATGTTGGGCGGGGTTGTCACAACATGACAAAACCAGATCACCTGCCATAACAAAGGCTTTCACACATCAATCCTTCCTCCTGCTCATTGCTCTGGGCAATGTCTCTCCATGATGGCACATCCTTGATAATCCCTCTTCCCAACAGAACTCTCAAACCATACAAACAGTCACAAAATTATCCACTCTCATATAAACTCAGGAATGCAAGTGCTTCCATCAGCTCTGATCAAGTAAGGCTACCCAGAAACGGATTTCCAGAACCATGGAGAGTTTGGACTTCAGTCTCCCATGACAGAGAAACTCCTGCACCTCCTCCACTCAGGGATCACCGTCACACTAAAAAAGCCTTGTCTGCTCTGCCTGTGGAATTCCATCTGTTTTCACTTGTACCATTGCTGTCTTTTCCTTCACATGCGCAGCACTGAGAAAAGATGAGATCCCTTGGCTTCATTCCCTGCCATCAGGGATGTAAACACATTGGGAACACCTCCCCATCCAGCCTTCTCTGCTGGGAATCCCAGCTCTCTCAGTCCTCTATGAGAGATCCTCCAGTACTTGAAATGTTTTGGTAGCCCTGAACTGGTCTTGTTGCACTAAGTCTGTGGGCTTCTTCCTTTGGGGAGCCCAGAACTGCCCACACCAACTCACATCATTGTTGAGGACGTTAAACAGTGTTGGCTGCAGGGATACGGCTCTTGAGCTACTTCATTTCAGATTTGACTCCAGATTGACTTCGCATCACAAGGCTCCGGGTTATGTTGTTTAAATGTTACATAAATATAACAGTGCACCTCACTGACTGTTTACACCACCTGCACATCCTTGCACAGTCTGGGATGATGCAGTAGGAGACCATGTCAAAGACATTGTTAAGAGGTGGAGGTAAACACCAGCCATGTCTCCCTCATCATCCACACAAAGATTTTTTTCCCCGTAGGCAACACAGAGGTCACTAAGACATGATTGTGTCCTCCAAAATCTACTCTAACTGCTCCCCATCACCTTGTACATCCTGCACTTGGAAATGCTTAGTAGGGAAAAAATTGTTCCATCCTTTTCAGCAGGAACAAGGTCCCTGGAAAGCCATGGGGAGGTGGCAGGGAGTAAATGCAATGGAAGAGGCATGTCCTGATGTCCCACACAGCCACAAAGCCCAAGCCAGGCCTGTAAAGGAATGGGGTCCCTCTCTCAAATGCAACCACAAACCAAAGCACACCAGACCCATGGCTTGACCTCACTGATGACATCCCAATTTTCATGGGCATTTGTGGTTTATTCTGGTTTCTTTGACACCCATCTTCCATGTAAATCCTCCCAAATACCAACTCTCACTCTGAAGCTGCTGCCAAATTCACATGGACGTTGTCTCGAGAGCAGGATATGGAATTGTAGATTTGCAGGAAGGAAAACACTCCCCTCCTCATGACATGCTAGACTGGTCCAGGAAAAATTGATGTTACCATTTCCATTCAGGTACCCTGAGAGATTAAAATGGTCAACTCTCTTTTTCTGAAAATTGAATGTCCCCAGTTCCTTCAAATACTCGTCATATGGCTTCTTCTTTTCCTTCACCAGATTTCCTGTGTATGTGAGAGTCAAGCAATTTGACCTTGCTGGGCCCAGCTGAGATGAGTACTATGTATGAACCAACACAGACAGAGGAGGGCATGGGAGGTATCCCTAAATCACAGGGATTGTTTCCCCACAGCCACCAGGGAAGACCAGGCAAATAGACAGGTTTAGAAAGATTGGCAACAGCATAGCGAGGCAGACAGTGTGATCAAAGGGGACACCCCTCACCCCCAGAAGTACTTCAAAACCAAGAGGAGCCTGACATCACTGCTGGGGAACGAGGACCCTCGCAAAAAGACAACCACAAACCATAGAAGACCAGGGCCATGGGGTGACCTCACTGATGGCATTGCATCTCTCCAAAGCTCTGGTCATGTCTTCAGCCCTCCCTAAAAAACAGCATCATCAACAGCAGCCCTTGGTCTCTAATACCCACATTTAAATGCTGCCACCAAGGTCAGGGCCTCAAAGAGCAGGACATGACACTGCAGAATTGTGGGAAGGAAAACACTCGCCACGTGATGACTCTCCAGGCTGGAACACACGAGAACTGCTGCCCACAAAATGCCCCAAGGCCATGGGACAAGGCCGGCCCCCCCCTCCACAACCAGCATAAAAGCCGGCCCAGAGCCTCTCTCCCTCACACACTTCACCAGACACCTTCTCTTGCTCCTGCCGACAACAAGGTGAGTCTCAAGCCTCCAACTCTCCTGCCTGTGCTCGCCTGGCTCCCTTCTGCCAGCACGCTCAGCCACAGCCTCTGCAGCCCTCATGCCTCTCCACAGACACACAACAGCCTCCACACTCTCTTAGCCTCCTACATCACTGCCCCTCGCACCCCCACTCCCCTGCCCTGCCTCACCTCTCTCTCTTCCAGGGACCCTCCACAACCATGGCCTGCTGCCGCCCCTGTGGACCCACCCCGCTGGCCAACAGCTGCAACGAGCCCTGTGCCCTCCAATGCCAGAACTCCAGCGTCATCATCAACCCTTCCCCTGTGCTGGTCACCATGCCAGGACCCATCATGACCTCCTTCCCCCAGAACACCGTTGTCGGATCCACCTCCTCCGCTGCTGTTGGGAGTGAACTCAATGCCCAGGGACAGCCCATCTCTGGGGGCTTTGGCTTTGGCCTTGGCTATGGGCTGGGCTATGGCTGTGGGCTGGGAGGCCTGGGCTGCTATGGTGGAAGGGGTGGCTACATCTGCTAAGGGCCCTCGGCACCACTCCGTATTCCACCAGCTTGGGGCTCTGGCAACAGCTCCTGTAAGCAAAGCACCTCAGCCTATGGTTGTCCTACTTGCACCTTAACTGGATCCTTTAACTGCTTTCCAATGCCTTTTCATTCTTTTGCCTCAATAAAGTTTTCCTGCACCAAAGCCTGAGTTCTTCCTTTGTTTTTGAATTCCAATGGTCTTCATCCTCAACCAGCACAGTTGCTGGGCTCCAAAGGCCATTAGGTTGGGTGGAAAAGGAGCAAATAATATTTCTAACAACTATGTCCCCACCGGTAACAACCAACACTGACATGGGAAACAGGGGAGAGAGGGGACCTTACAGAACATGACAGAAGCTCATCACCTGATCTACCAAAGGCTTTGACACAAAAATTCTCTCCTGGGCTCTGCTCTGTCAAAGTCACTCTATGCCAGCACACACCAGAAAAATTCCCTTCCCAGCAGGAGTCTTGAATCCTCCCCGCAAACAGAAAAAAAAAAAAGAGCATCCACTTGGGCAGGAACTCTGGTCTGTGAATGCTTCAATCCCCTTTACTCAAGCAGACCTAGCAAAAGCATGACTTGCATGACTATGGCCAGTTCAGTTTTGGAGCTCCCAGGAGAAGAAACCCATCATCTCCTACACTCTATGAACATGCACACCAAAAGAAAAAGTCTTGTCTCCTGTGCCCATGGATTTCCATCTGCTTTCTCTTGTGCACTTGCCCCCTTTTCTTTCATGTATGCAGGGTTGAGACCAGCTCAGCCCCTACACACTGGTGACACCCCCCTGCCCATCCTTGTCTCCTGAGGGTCCCAGCTTTCTCAGTCTCTCCTCTAGGAAAGATTCTCCAGTCCTTTCAGTATCTGGCAGTCCTCAACTGGTCTTTGTTCTTCACCTGTGGAGGCCAGAACTGTCCACACCACCCCACATGGGATCCCACCAGTGCTCTAAAAAGAGGAAGGGCCACCTCTCCAAACTTCATCACAAGAAATTTCTGAAATCTCTCTTGGCATGGGTGACACCCTTTGAAATAAAGCTTCACTGGAACTTTGTGGTCTCTTTGTTCCTCACCAGCCCCACAGGGTCATGCTCAGCAAAGCTGCTTTCCATAGTCTCAGCCCACAGCATGACCCAGGGCCAAGTGCTATTCCTCTCCAGATGCAGAACTTCACATTTCCCACTCTTAAGATGCAGTAGATTCCTTTAACCTTCAGTCTCCAGGTGCCTCTGACTGGTGGAACAACCATCCAGTGCCTCGTTACTCTACCATCTGCCAACTCTCTGAGGGGACAACAGTCTCATTGCCCACATGGAATCGAAGTCCACCAGGTATTCACACCTGGCACTGATGCAAAGCCCAGACCAGCCTGACAGAGCTGGGATAGTTTGGGACCCCTCTTCACAACACACCCACAAACCCAAAAACATGAGCTCCATGGGGTGACAACACCGATGACACCCCACCTCTCCAAATCTTGGTCATGTCTTCAGTCCCCTTTGACACACACCATCAACACCAAACTTTGGTCTCAAATACTCACACTTTAAAGGAAGAATGACCGTGATGAAGGGGGTACCCCCTCATGCATGGCACAGCTGCAAAGGCCAGACCAGTCAGACAGGGCTGTGATGGAATGGGGCCCCTCTTCACAGCACACCCACAAAGCAAACCACACAAACGTCATGGCTTGACCTCATTGATGACACCCATATTTTTCTTAGGCTTCTGTTGTATATTCTGGTTTCTCTGACACGCATCTTCCAAGCAAACCCTCCCAAATACCAACTCTCACTTTAAAGCTGCTGCCAAGGTCAGATGGACAAGTACTCAAGAGTAGACATGACACTGCAGAATTGTGGGAAGGAAAACACTCCCCACATAATGACTCGTTAAGCTGCGCTAGACAAAACTGATGTTATGATTTCCATTCAGGTACCTCTAGAGAGTAACAAGGTCAACCCTCTTTTTCTGAAAAGTGATTGTCCCCAGTTCCTTCAACTGCTCTTCACCTGTCTTGCTCTCCTTATCCTTCACCAGCTATGGATGAACCAACACACAGCCTTGGGGAGTATGGGAATCATACCTAAATCATAGGAATTGCTTTGCCATATTCAGCAGGTAAGGCCTGGCATATAGACAGGTTTAGAAAGTTCACAACACGGTAGGGAGAGAGAGAATCTGATGGAAGGGGTACCCGTGAGACCCAGAAGAGCCGCAAAGCCTGAACAAGCCTGACATGGCTGTGGGGGAATGAGGCCACTCTTCACCACACACCCACAAAACCACAGCACACCACTGTCACGCTGATGACATCCCACCACTCCAAAGCTCTGGTCACATCTTCAGCCCTCCCCAGAAATCATCAACAGTAGTCTTTGGTCTCTAAGACTCGCACTTAAAAGATGCCACCAAGGTCATGGCCTCAAGAGCAGGACATGACACAGCAGAATTGTGGGAAGCCAAACACTCCCCACCTCAGGACTCACCAGGCCTGCAAAATGCCCCAAGGCCATGGGACAAGGCTGTCCCGCCCCTCCATGATGGGCATAAAAGCCAGCCCAGAGCCTCTCTTCCTTACACACTGCTCCTGACACCACCTGCTCCTGTGCCGACGACCAGGTGAGTCTCAAGCTCCTGAGCCTCCTGCTCCTGCACCCCTGCTCCCTCTCTTCCAGCATGCACAGCCCCAGTCCCAGCCACCCTCAAGCCCCACAACAGCCTCCACACTCCCTCACTCTCCTGCATCACTGCCCCTTGCACCCCCAAACCCCCTGCCCTGCCTCACTCCCCTCTCTTCCAGGGACCCTCCACACCACAGTCATGGCCTGCTACGACCTCTGCCGACCATGTGGACCCACCCCGCTGGCCAACAGCTGCAACGAGCCCTGTGCCCTCCAATGCCAGAACTCCAGCGTCATCATCAACCCTTCCCCTGTGCTGGTCACCATGCCAGGACCCATCATGACCTCCTTCCCCCAGAACACCGCTGTTGGATCCACCTCCTCTGCTGCCGTTGGGAGTGAACTCAATGCCCAGGGACAGCCCATCTCTGGGGGCTTTGGCTTTGGCCTTGGCTATGGGCTGGGCTATGGCTATGGGCTGGGAGGTCTGGGCTGCTATGGCAGAAGGGGTGGCTACATCTGCTAACAGACCTCAGCACCACCAGCTCAGGACTCTGGCAGCAGCTCCTACAAGCAAAGCACTTCACATGATGGTTGCCCTAGTTGAACCTCACACTGGATCCCCTCCACTTGCTGCTCCTGTCTGTTCATTCTTTTGCCTCAATAAAGTTTACCTGCAGCAAAGCCTGGGATGCCTCCTCTTCTTCTACCAGAGCTCTTGCAACTACACCCAGCACCGATACTTTGCTGCCAGCCTAAATAGCTGCAGTCTCTATGACATCATCTTCACTTTCAGCAGGGTGCCAGGACCTCCTACGGAATGTCCCATATCCTGATCTCCTCTTCCTGCAAAGGCCTTGGGTAACCAGCGTTTCGAGGTCATCTCACCCCTTTCTGTGAGTTCCTCAGCTGACCCAGGTGATGGTCATTGTTGCATTGTCCACCTGGCTGGACGATCCCCGTTCCACCTCTCTGGGAGTCTCCAAGCCTTGATCTCAGCTTGCTATGAGGTCTTCAACTGATCCCTGATGGAAATCCCCCTTCCTCCCCTCACTGCAGGGTCCCATTCAGGGGGGTCTTTGGGCCGCCCTCCTCCCTGTTCAGGGTCCCTCAATGATCTGTGCTGGTGACCCTGAGTCACCAATCCTCTGCTCTGAGGTCACACAGCAAGTCCCCATTACAACTCAACTCCCACTAAGTCACTGTGGATTCCTGAGGCTCAGCATGGAGACCTGGGAACAAGGTGCAGGAACACCCTCCTGAGAAGATGGTGTCCCTTGTGCCACCTTCCTGCCTTTTTGCCTCTGAATTTCGACACTCCAACACGGTTTTTTGGGTCATAAAGATCTTTGGTCTCCCCAAATTGCTTCTCACCAGTGATGTTCACTCTTTCTTCTCCTTTGATGTGGTTTCTTTTCGCTGTACAAAGGCTCCCGGCAAACAGGTGAGCTCTGGGCTGACACACAAGTTCAAAGTCTCCAGGGCTATTGGCAGCACTAAAATATTCATCAAAAGCAAATTAAAATAACATCTCTGGAGCAGCTGGAGCCCAGAGAGCCGGAGAACTGCATGCACAGCTGGATTCAGATTTGGTTCAAAGAGGAAGAGTTTGCCGAGGAGCAAAGCCTTTCCCTAAAACCAAAACTGAACACCCCCTGCCTCTGAGCTGGGAAGGGAGAGAGGGAATGCTTTTGGATCTGTTTGGCCTTTTTATTGCTTGATTTAGTATAAATAGTGCATTTGCCCTGGTTGGCCTTGAGGCACAAACTTCAGCTCATCTTAAAGTTAAGTCTAATCCGTAAAAAGACAAATTTAAGTAATCCATGCTCTTATACTCATTCACCTTGGAGTTCATCCAGCTTGACATCAACACTTGGACTGAAATAGGAGCAGGATTTTGTCTTCCCAAGGTCCTGGGACATGCCCGAGCAGCCAGGCCCAGCGGGATGTCTGCCTCATCCTCCAGAGCCTGTCTCATCCCAAACCTGTGCCAGAGACGCTCTTTTTGGGCACAGTCAGCTCACGTGGGTTCCAGGGAGCACTGGGAGGAGGCGCAGATCCAGATTCATATCGCCCTGTGCCCACATTCCCCTCTCCCATCTACCCTGAGAAATCCCAATCCCTTGGGATGCCCCCTACCCAGGTCTCTGCACCCCATCCAAGGAGACCCCAAGCAGGTGGGATGGGCTGGAAGAGGTGGCACCTCCTCCAGTGTCTCTCCTGATGGGATTCACATCCACCCAGCCAGGATCCCACTCCCAGAATAACCCCAAACCCCACCTTGGAGCAGTGGCAGGCTGGTCTCCTTCCTCCAGGGGACTGGACTTGACAAGGACATTCTCGTGCAGCAGCTGCTCCCAATCCCAATCCCAGCTGCTCCCAATCCCACAAACAGGAATATTCTTGGAATATCTGTGTCCATCACCCCCATCCCTACACCAGTCTTCCCCCTCTGTGTTTTTGGATAACTCCCACTGCTAAAGGGCTGCACATTGTGGGAAAAAAGCCCCAATCCCTATGGAAACTGGAACAGGCTAACCTGTGGGACAAGGCCTGGAAAAGGAATAACTGCCGGTGTGCTGCTCCCCAAAAAAGAGCCTCAAAGCTGGAATTTTAGCAGGAAAAGGATGCTTAGAGCTGGCGTGTCTCACCTGGGCTCCTGGAGCTTAGCTGCAGCTGTAAAGCATCATCCTCAGACAGCTTCCATCTGGGAATCTCAAACCCATCTGCCCCACTTTCCTACGAGGCATGGGGAGGGCAGAGCACGGAGCGGGGCTGGACCCAAAACTGGGCCCGCTCCAGAAAAACAGGTCACCCAACAAGGAAGCTTCGTTACGGAAACGACGCCTCACACGAAGCAGCGGTTCTTCCAACAGGACCTGGCCAAGCCACCCCAAGCTTTATCCTCCTGCTGGCTGGAAAGTCCTGGGATGTCCCCTGGATCATGTCACGCAGACGCCCTGCCCAGATGAGCTAATGGGTCTGCTGCAGGCTTTGATCCTCAAATCCCCAGACCTTTCTTAGATAACATCAGAAGCCTGGGTGATATTTCATTAACAAACGAGCCCGTCCCACGTGGTCGCTGCAACTTTACCCCTTTCGCCTGTGATCTTCCCTCGTGCTCCTACAGTTCTTTAGTAATTAGCACCAGAATTAGCATATTTAAGCTCCGAAATTACTACATTTAATGCAACACCGTGGTTATTCGAGTGCTGTCACAGCAGCTCTTGGCTGCACCACCTCCCAGCAATTCCTTGGCCGAAACACGGGTTTATCCCTAATTAGTCTCCCAAAACTTGCAGGAGGCAGCAGGAACATCTTATCCTCCCACCAGCATGTGGAAAATCTTCTGTGGCTTTTCCCCCCATCCCTAGGAGTGCTCAAAGCCAGGTTGGAGTAACCTGGCCTAGTGGAAGGTGTCCCTGCCCGTGGCAGGGGGGTTGGAATGGGATTTTTTTTTTTTTTTTTTATTCCACCCCAAACCCTTTTATTGCATAAATTCACCGCAAAGTGGAAGCATGGATGCAGCTGGATCTGACTCATCCCAACACCAGCGTGAGGTTTCTTCTTGCCAAACCTCAGTGTCTCGTGGAGGACGCAGGACAGACGTGGAATTAGCTGGCATGGAGAAGGAGCTTCAGTGTCCATCCCTGGCTCAGTCAGGGAATCCTGTAAAAGATCAGGTGGGAATAACACCAGGACTCACGGGAGTGGGATTTTGGAGCTGGAAAAGGCCTGGAATGGCTGAGGCTCAGCCAGCTGGGAGAAGGGATGGGCACTTCCAAAAGACACAGGCACAAAGTGACATCTTTTAATTTGCAAACGACCCCCGCCCCTCAACTCCCAGCAAGGAGGTCCCCAAGGACTCGGCCTTCCCTAAGACTTTCCCAAAGGAAAAGGGTGCATTTCCAGGTCTCACTCAGGAGAAAAGTAATTAAAATTTGATATTTCACCACTCCTGGACACTGGGGCTATCCAGGGCTTTGCGGGGGAGGAAAGTGGGAATTCCTGGCTGGGTCTCCCTTAATTCCATCTTCAAAATTTTAATTTAGAGCAAAGTCCTGCCTTTGCCTCGCAAAAATCCCGAAGGAAAAGCCAGCTGGAAATGGGGGTGCAGGGGACGCCTTCAAAATCATCCCCCGCCCATGGGAAAGCTCTGCTCATTTTTAATCTCGGCTTAAGTGCATTACAGGTGATTAAAACGTTTTCACATCCAAATCCCTTTTGATGAGCCACTTTGGGAGGGGGAGAACCTGGGAACCCCCTTTCCCTGCACCCCCTTTCCCTTTCCCTCTTCCTTTTCCATGCACCTCCTTCCCTCCCCCTGCACCTCATTTCCCCACCTGCACCTCCCTCCTTCCCCCTGCATCTTTTTCTTTCTTGCACTCCCTCCCCTAATCCCTCTTCCCCTTTCCTTAAATCCCTTCCCCTGCACCGCCTTCCCTTCCCCTCAACGGGCTTGGACTACATTTCCCAACGAGCCAAGCGGCAGCTCCCGGTGACGGCAGCGGAACAAGCCGAGCACGGCCGAACCGAGCCGACCGAAACCGAATGCGGCCGAGCCCCCAACGAGCTGACCCGAGTGACCCCGAATCCAGCCGAGCCCCCACTGAGCCGAGCGAACCCGAACCTAACCGAGCCCCCAACCGAGCCTCTCCGAGCACAGCCGAATATAGCCGAGCTCCCACGGAGCCGAGCCGGGTGTAGCCGAACACAGCCGAATCCAGCCGATCCCCCATCGAGCCGAGCGCAGCCGAACTCAACCGAGCGGATCCGAGCGCGCCCGAGTGGCCCCGAATCCAACCGAGGGTGAGACGCGCCCCTCACCCCATCAAGGGACATTTTGGGGGGACAGGAGCCCCCCCAGGCTGGGTAGGAGGAGAAGCGGAGGATCCCCAAAATGGGGAGACAGGACGGTGGGGCGGGCAGAGCTGCGGGGAAGTGGGAGGTTGTGGGTTGGGAGAGGGGACGCGCTGCGGGAGCGGAGGGGATGCGGGGAGATGGGGATGCAGGAGTGGGATTTGGGGTGCAGGGGAGGCGGGGGAGGTAGGACTGGGTTCAGAGCTGGGATTTGGGGTGCAGTGCTGGGGTTTGAGGGGCAGGGGAGGCGTGGGATGCAATCCTGGGCGCAGACCTGGGATTTGGGGTGCAGGGGAGGCTTAGGTTGCAGATAGAACTTGGGGTTCAGGCGGAGATCTGGGGTGCACACCCGGGATGCGGAGGGAGATCCGGGGTACAGAAAGAAATCTGGGGTGCAAGGGAAGATTCGGGGTGCAGACCCAAGACTCGGGGTTTGGGAGTAGATCTGGGGTGCAGCCCTGAGGTGCAGGGGGGGATTCGGAGTTTGGGAGGTGATTTGGGGGTGCAGAAGGAGATTTGGGGCACACACCTGAGGGTGCAGGTGCCCCTCCCTTTCCAGGTGCCGGGCAGTGCCACGTGGCAGGTCTGGCCCTGGCCCAGGTGGCCTCCAGCTGAGGAGTTTCAGCCCGGTCACAGCCAAACACGCCCCTTTTTACCAGAAACACAGAAATTTCCCCCCAAAAAACCCGATCCCACCTGCCTGGGATGGGGGCGATGCTCGTGGGTGCCCGCACCAGGGTGGTCCATCCCGAGGTGATCCCAGCTTGTCCCTCTGGCTCCTCCCCGCAGGGTTTTGGCCATGACGGAGGTGACCAAGCGCATCTTGGTGACAGGTGGCACTGGCCTGGTGGGCAGAGCCATCGAGAAGGTGGTGGCCGATGGAGAGGGGCGGCCGGACGAGGAGTGGATCTTCGTGTCCTCCCGAGACGCCGACTTGACGTGAGTTGGGCTTTTCCTTGGAAACCCCCAAATTTGACCCCAACAAACCTCAAAATTTTCCATCCCAAGACTGGGTTTTTCCTTGGAATCTCCCCGGTCTGCTCTGGTGACCCCAAAATTTCCCATCTCTGGATTTGGTTTTTCCTTGGAAATGCCTCGATTTGCTCTGTCGACCCCACCCAATCCCAAATTTTCCCATTCCAGTGTTTGATTTTTCCTTGGAAACAACCCAGTCTCCTCTGCTGACCCTGACAAACCCCAAAATTTCCCATCCCAGGATTTCGGTTTTCTTCGGAAAGACCCCAATCTCCTTTGTTGACCTCACCCAATCCCAAATTTTCCCATCCCAAGACTGGGTTTTTCTTAGAAACCCCCCCTGAATCCCAGAATTCCCCCTCCCAGGATTGGATTTTTCCTTGGAAACACCCCAATTTGCTCTGCTGACCCCACTGAATCCCAAAATTTCCCATTCCAGGAGCAGCTCCGAGACCAAAGCCCTGTTTGAGAGGCACAAGCCCACCCACGTCATCCACCTGGCTGCCATGGTCGGAGGCCTCTTCAAGAACATCCGCTCCAACCTGGATTTTTGGGTGAGAAATCCCACGGAATGGGCACTGCCGGGATCCCTGTGGGTGCTGCACTCCCTAGATTGGGATATGGGCACACAGGGATGTGGCTTGCTCTGCTCCCAGAGCCAAACCAGAGCTCCAGTGGTTTCTGGAGTTATTAATGAGTTGTTGGCAAAGGGATTTGGGGATCCCTGGTCCCACGATCCTGAGAAATCTCTTTTTTCCTAGAGGACAAACATCCACATCAACGACAACGTCCTGCACTCGGCCCATGAGTCAGGGGTGCAGAAGGTGGTCTCCTGCCTCTCCACCTGCATCTTCCCGGACAAGACCACCTATCCCATCGACGAGACCATGGTGAGAACCCCCATTCCCACGCCAAATCCAGGGAAAGTCCCTGCCCTGCTTAATTCCTCCACTCTGAAATTCGCAGATCCACAACGGGCCACCTCATAGCTCCAACTTTGGCTACTCCTACGCCAAGAGGATGATTGATGTCCAAAATAGGTGAGGTGGAGACATGGGAGCACCCATTGGTTTTTCAAGACAAGGGGAATCCAGTGGGATTTCCGGATGGAAGTTGGGGAGATACCTGGGCTCAGCAGGTGAAGGGGGTTTTTGGGGGCACATCAGTGCTGGAGGAGGGGCTTGACAGCTCACCCACCATCCCTTCCCTGCTCTCATCCAGGGGTTATTCCGAGCAGCACGGCCGGCGCTTCACCGCCGTCATTCCCACCAACGTCTTCGGGCCGCACGACAACTTCAACATCGAGGATGGCCACGTCCTGCCAGGGCTCATCCACAAGGTCTACCTGGCCAAACGTGAGGGTGGCAGGACTTCCAGGGATTTTTTTTTTGGGGAGAAATGAGGGGTTTTTCTTTCCTACCTGGAGGTGGCTCTGGTAGTCATGGCTCCTTCCTCCTGCAGAGTCCGGCTCTGCTCTGACCGTCTGGGGAACGGGCAAGCCCAGGAGACAGTTCATCTATTCCCTGGTAGGTGTGGCCTTGGGAAGCAGGGAATGGGGCTGGAGGACCGCAGAGGGGTCTGAACCCCCCTGGTTTGTCCTGGGCCATCCCCAGAGTTGTGTCCCTTTGGTATGGGGAAGGCTGGGGGACACCAGTGATTCCTCCAAGAGTTGTCTGCTCTTCCACAGGACCTGGCCCGACTCTTCCTTTGGGTCCTGCGGGAATACGATGAGGTGGAACCAATCATTTTGTCAGGTAAGCCCTGGTTGCCCCCCAGAAAAGGGGGAGAAATCCCATGAGGGAACAACCATGATCCTTCCCTTCTCCACAGTGGGAGAAGAAGATGAAGTCTCCATCCGGGAAGCGGCCGAGGCCATCGCGGAGGCCATGGAATTCAGGGGAGAGCTTGTTGTATCCTTCACAAAAAGCTAAGCCCCTCTTCCCACCAGCTCCCCCTGGGAGATTCCATGATCCAGAGGATCTTTCCCACCAAAGGAGCAAAAGCAAGACCTGTTTTTCCTCCTTAATCCTTCCCACCCCAGTTTGACACCACCAAGTCCGACGGGCAGTTCAAGAAGACAGCCAGCAATGCCAAGCTCCGGCGGTACCTGCCCGAATTCCAGTTCACACCTTTCAGGGAAGGTGAGATGGGGGGGCCTCCAGGAGACACCAGGGGTCCTACCCTGTGCCATCAGCCTTGGTGGCATCAAGGTGGTCCATCCTTTCGGGATGAGGAATGAGGGTGGTGAAACAGTGGCACAGGTTGCCCAGGGAGGTGGTGGTTTCTCCATCCCTGGAAATATCCAGTGTCAGGTTGGATGGGGCATGGAGCAACCTGGTCTCTTGGGAGGTCTCTTTGCATGGTGGTTGGATGAGAAGACCTAAAAAAGTCCCTTCCAACCCGACCTATTCCATGATTAAGTGGCCATAGTCCACTCCCAGTCTCCAAACACATCCTATGATTCTGTGACCAAAATCCATTCCCAAAACCCATTCCCAATCCCTAAACCCATCCCATGATTCTATGGCCAAAATCCATTCCCAATCCCCCAAACCCATCCTGTGATTCTATGACCAAAATCCATTCCCAATCCCTAAACCCATCCCATGATTCCATGGCCAAAATGCATTCCCAATCCCCCAAACCCATCCTATGATTCCATGGCCAAAATCCATTCCCAATCCCCCAAACCCATCCCATGATTCTGTGACCAAAATCCATTCCCAAAATCGTTTCCAATCCCCAAACCCATCCCATCTTCTCCCTCCCCAGCTGTGAAGGAAACCTGTGCCTGGTTCAACGCCAACTATGCCAATGCCAGGAAGTGACGGCACCGGGACCGGCATCACCCGGCACCGGGATCATCCTCTTCAACTCAGGGTTGTCCTTTGCTGGGGCAGAGGACGGGGCTGGGGGGGTGACAGTGACATTTCCAAAGTAAAAATGGGACCCCAGGGAGCAGCTCCCACATTCCTGCCCCACTGCTGGGAGCGGCGCGGGACGCCCAGGGCAGGGGGGAGGAAGGTTGGGGCATCCCAAAAAAGTCCCAAATTAAGTTGTAGGAGCCAACTGGAGCAATCACTGTGGCTGTGTCCAAGAGGGTGGTGGCTTGGAGCTGTTAATGAGCTACACTAATTACCTGCAATTAGGCATAATAAAGGGAAGGCAGTCAGGATTCCAGGGCATGGAAATGGTAGCAGGGAATTTGCTGCTGCTCTTGGCACATTGGGATGATCCCACAGCCCCCCAGTCTCAGGATAGGAATGGGAAAGACCCCAGCTGTAAATGTGGCATTTATTAAAATATATGCAAATAGCGTAAAACCAGCGGGATAATGAACATCTGCCCTGTACCCACATCCGGTGGCATCTTTAGGGTCCATGTTCTCCAGCAGGATCTGGAACAGCCATAAAAAGGGTTAAAACCCCTCAGGGAATTGGGGTAGAGGGTCAAGAATGGGGGGATGAATTCATGGCCAAGCTGCTGCCGGTGGTGTGGATGTGACAGAATTCCTGCCCCGGAATGGCTTTCTTCCGGCACCGCTGCCCAGCCCTGGTGAGCCCCTGGCACAGGGACCTACAGAGGAGACACCCATCAGCACCCCAGGGAGCCACCAGCAGCGGGGTGTCCCCCTGAGGTGACACCAAGCCATGGAGGAGGGACATTCTGGGTAGTTGGTGCTCACATGTTGGCCCTCGGGCTCCAGGGTTTGGGCTCCAGGGCTTCCCAGCATCCACGACCGGCTCTGGTGTCACCTGGTTTGGGGAGAAGAGGGTTCCTGCAGATGTCCCTTGTCCCCTGAGGTGTCTTGGCCATTCTTCAGGACGGCCTCTTCCACCCCAAATTCCTCCCTGTGTGTCATGTCCCCAGCCCTGTCCATCTCCCAGTGGCTGTCCCACACCCAAAAATGCCACCACAGTGGGGACACCCCAACCCCTAAGGACATTATCCAGCTGGCCCCCAAGAGCAGGTTTTTGGGGGACAACACCAACTTGGGGACATCCCATCCAGCGTCTTACCCTACATGAGCTGGGTGTTGTCCTCTGGCCACCAGGGACAGGTGACACTCGCCCTGCGAATCTGGGAATGTCCCCGGCCACCTCTTGGGGCTGCTCCAGGTACGAGGGCGCTGCAAGAACATGGCTGGGGTGGAGACACCCTCTGGGTGCTCCTGTCCCCAGGATAGGGACACTCTGGGGTGGTGGCACGTGCCCTGGCAGAGCTTGGGGACACTCTGGGACACGTCCCAGCACGTGATGGGGACATGTCAGGGCTTCGGATCTGTGTCCTACAGGCACCTCCCACCTTGTAGGCACCTCTCACCTCGCAGGCAGCTCATCTCCATCCTGTCCAGCTCCTCCTGCAGCAGCTCCCTATCACATTCCCTGCATGGGAAGAAGGAAAACTGGAGTCCCGTCACCGTGGTGGCTTCTGTTTCACCACTACGATGGAGACATGCACCTCTCCAGCCTCTCCACACCTTTCTCTGAGCAGAAATTGGGCAGGGAGCTGGGAAGGGGTACCCAGAAGCTGTAGGAAAGCCAGCAAGGTGTGTCCTGTCCTTTCCTGGGGAGCTCTGCCAGGTGGCTCCAGGATGGGACATCCAGGATGGAAAATCCAGGATGGAACATCCGAGCAGAAACAGGGTAGGGAGCTGGGATGAGGTGCCCAAAAGCCATAGGGAAGCCATCAAGATGTGACCTATCCTTTCCTGGGAACTTCAGCCAGATGGCTCCAGGGTGGAAAATCTAGGGTGGGACACCAAGGATGGGACATCTGAGCAGAAACAGGGCAAGGAGTTGGGATGAGATGCCCAAGACTCATAGGAAAGCCATCAAGATGTGACCTATCCTTTCCTGGGAACTTCTGCCAGATGTCTCCAGGGTGGAAAATATAGGGTGGAAAATCTAGGGTGGGACACCAAGGATGGGACCCAGCAGCTCCTAAGGGTTCCGTGCCACCTCCTCGAACATCTCCTACCTCTCCGGGGTGGACGTGAGCCGGTACCGGGGCTCTTCCCGAGGAACCAGCGGCCGGATCCTTCCAGCACCACGGCAGGCTGGTGCCACCAGCCAATGCCCTGCAGGAAAATGAGAGGGTGGGAGAGGACAGAGCACCCCCAGGGTGGTGCATCCCCAACCAGGTGTCCCCACACTCGTCCCCACCTGCCACAGCAAGGACCAGGAGAGTGGAGATTGCCGGGATGCCGAGGGCGCTGGAAGCGAGGAAGAGGAGGAGGAGGATGGCCCGGAGTGGCATGGGGACCAGTAGGAGAACCAGGAGCACGAAGCAGGAGCTGTGTGGGATGCAGGAGGAGGTGGCACTTTGGCTCTGACCTGTGGGATGGGGAAGAAGAGCCTGGTGTTGGCACCCCCCAGTTCCCATCGATCCTCCAGCACCCATTCCCGCTCACCATCCGGGTCAGGGGTGGCTTTGAGGTGCTCCAGGTGCTTTTCCAGCTGGCTTCGTGCATCTTCCAAGGCCGTCAGCATCAGCTCCAGGCTCTGGTTGACCTTTTGCAGCTGCTCCATCACCTCCTGAAGGACCAGGCTGCTCTCTGCACATGGATAAATGGATACAGCAGTGGGATGAGCCGGGGAAGATGCACCCTGGTGTGAAAACAGCTGGGAATGGGGTTTGCTGTGTTCCCACCTAGCTGGGGATGAACATCTTGAGTTCCTTCCTGCTCCTGGTGGAGGTTGGATGGGACAACCTGGAGTCCTCCCCGGAGCTCTGCAGCCCCACGGCTGCTCCCATTCCCTGTGGGGAGGGTCAAGAGCTTGGATCAGTCCCGAAGCAGGATATGGGAATGTTGCAGCACCCCAGCCCTGGTTCATACCCATCTGGTGGGTGATGTCCTGCACGAGCTGGGCCACGGGGGTCTCATCCAGCACCGACCTCATCCAGGCCTCCCAGAGCTCCTCCTGAGGTGAATATTTGGGAGGTGATGATGGGGGAGTGCTGGTTCTCCTGAGGGACACTCCAAAACGAGCCCTCGGCACCCCTGGGTGCTCCCAGCACAGGATGGAGGGACAGAGGAGTGGGTTTGGGGATGTAAAAAAATGGAAAAAGGTGTGAAATCGCCCCAGAATTTGGCCTTCACCCCCCAAAAACCATCCCCACACCAGGCAAAGTGGCTGCCCATAATCCCAGTTTCCCAGCGGGAGGGAGTCCCACAGCCACACTGGATGGTGACAGGAGTTCAGGTGTGACATCTCCCGGGATGTGGCTTCACCCTGGAACTGGCTGTCACCCCTGGTTGTCTTGAGGGGGATGTGTGGGGGGAACCCCACCTTCTCTGGGGGGGCAGCGAGGCCCAGCCACCCCAAAAACCCGGCAGTGGCGCAGAGGAGCAGCACAGCCCCGGAGCTCTGGAGCAGCATGATGGGAATGGGGGGGGGGGGTGTCCTGTGGGGAAAAGAGGTGGGGAGAAGCCCCCCATACTCATCGACAAATTACACGACCCCCCACCCCAAATTTGGGGGACCCACTCCACTAAGGGAACCTCCCGTGGTCCCAGGGATGCTGGTGGGTGGGGGTACAGTGGGGAGGAGAGGGAGAGGAGCACCCTGGAGTGGAAAGCAGCACCACGGAAAAATTTGGGACCTCCCCACGGAGAGAAGCCCCCATAAACCCGGGGTGGGGGTCCTATGGGGAGAAGAGGATGAGGAGCAGCTCCCAAATCCACGGACAAATTCGGGGACACCCCCTCGCCGAGCACCCCCCATAAACCCCTGGATGCCGGCAGGTGGGGGACCTCTGTGGGGAGGAGAGGGGGAAGCACCTCCCACATCCACGGACAATTTTGGGGACCTCCCACACGCCAAATTTAGTCTCCAACCCCCTGATGGGGAGCCCCTTGTGGCCCGAGGGGTGCCGGGGCTCCGCTGAGCGCTGCGGGGAAGGCTTGGAAAGGGTTTGGGAATTGTCGGGAACCCCCTCCGGGATCCCCCACGCGTGGAACCTGAGCGAACCACGTGGCGCCCGCGCCTGCGCACTGCCCCCTCCCTGCCGCTTTCACCCCGCCTCTTAAAGGCGGCTCCACCAATAGGAGAGCGGGGTGTGGCTGCTCGCGGCCAATCAGCGCCGGGGGTGTGGCTCTGGGGGCGTGGCCGCGGGGAAGGATGGAGGCGCCCGAGCTCTGGGTCGGGTTCGTGGGCGCCGGGCGCATGGCCGGGGGGCTCGTCCGGGGGCTGCTGCAGGCAGGTACGGGCTGAGGAGCGACCGGAGGGTCCCTGCCACACGGGAAGGGGAGGGGACATGGGGACAGTCCTGGTCTGGCGCCTCCCCGCGCGTCCCTGCGCGTCCTGCGGCGCGGGGATGTGTGGGGGGACATGGGGACAGCGCTGGTCTGGATGCTCCCCGCACTCCTGTTGTCCATGTCCCTGCTGTTGTCCAGTGGAGGGACATGGGGACAGACGCGTCCTGGTCCGTTCCCAAAGTCCCAGCCCGCCCCTGGGTCTCTGTCCTCCAGTGCAGGGACATGGGGACAGCCCTGTCCTGGCCCGTTCCCAGGGTTCCAGCCCTTCCCCCGGGTCCCTGTGCTCCATTGGAGGGACATGGGGACAGCCCTGTTCTGGCCCGTTCCCAAGGTCCCAGCCCTTCCCCGGGCTCCTGTCCTGCACTGGAGGAACATGGGGCAGCCCTGTCCTATCCCACTTCATCCTTGTCCCCCAGATCAGTGTGGGGACATGGGGACAGCCCTGTCCTGCCTCTCCCCCTGACATCCCTGTCCCACAGCTAGTGAGGGCACAGCTCTGTCCCTGCTCCCCGTGTATCCCAGATTGTCCCTGTCCCATAGCACAGTGTGGGGACAGCCCTGCCTATTCGGGGCCACCTCCATTGTCACTGCACCATGACACAAGGGGATGCCTGTGCCAGCCCCTTTTCCTCCATGTCCCCCTGTGGAGTTGTGCTGGGATTGGAGGAATCACATCCCGCTGGAAACTGGGGTGTCTGGGCTGTGCTGGGGTGTCCCCACCGCACCCTGGCCGCTCACCCCATTCCCTGTGTCCCCCAAGGGAAGGTTCCAGCCAGTAACATCCTGGCCAGCGCTCCCTCGGACAAAAACCTGGATGCTTGGCGGGTGAGTGGGGCCGTGGGGGTGGGAGATGTTGGGGTGTCCCTCACTGTGGG
Source organism: Eopsaltria australis (assembly GCA_034509425.1). NCBI lineage: Eukaryota > Metazoa > Chordata > Aves > Passeriformes > Petroicidae > Eopsaltria > Eopsaltria australis. Next base: position 72,418 of record JAVTVJ010000308.1, on the reverse strand, counting down.
GTGCTCCACACTGGGGTTTGGCTCATCCTTCCCAGGTCTGGCTGAGATCCAGGCAGACTCGGTGGCTTTGCAGCCAGAGCAGGTCCCCAAACCATGTCCCTGCCTCTGGATGTGTCGTTACCATGGGGGGTGCTGGTTTTGGGGTGCTGTTTTTGGGGGTGCCGGGCTGTGACCCCCTCTCCCTGTCCCCGGGCAGGAGTTGGGCTGCCGGACCACACACTGCAACCTGGAAGTGGTGCACAGGAGCACCCTGGTCTTCCTGGCCACCAAACCCCACATCCTGCCGGGCGTCCTGGAGGAGATCCGTCCTGCCGTGGGCTCCCACCACATCGTCGTGTCGCTGGTGGCCGGCGTCACCATCCAGACGCTGCAGAGGGTGAGGCTCCTGCTTCTGCTTTTCTCCTTCTCTCCTGCTCTTACTCCTCTCCTTCTCCTCTCCTTTTTCTTCTACGTTCAGTTCTTCCCCCCTTCCTCTCTCCCCCTCCTCCTCCTCTTTTTCCTTCTCTCTTCCTTTTTCTTCCTCCTCCTCATCTCCTTTTTCCTCCTCCTCTTCCTTTTCCTTTCCTTTTTCCTCCTCTTCCTCCTCCTCTCCTTTCTTTTTCCTCTTCCTTTTCCTTTCCTTTTTCCTCCTCTTCCTCATCCTCTCCTTTCTTTTTCCTCCTCCTCCCGCTCCTCCTCCTCCTTTTCCTCTCCTTTATCTCATTCTCATCCTTGTCCCCCTTCTCTTCCTTTTCCCTTCTCCTTCTTCTTTTTCTCTTCTTCCTTCTTCTTCACCTCTCATTCTCCTCTTCCTCCTTTACTCCTCCTCCTTCCCTCTTTCCTTCCTCCTCCTCCATTTGCACCCAGGCCCATGCAGGACACACCGCCGTGGCCTTGTCCCCACCCGGCTGCACCTCCAGCTCCCTCCCTGTGCTCCTCACTTCTCCACCAGCCTGACGGGTGACACCCACCAGTGTCTCCAATCACCCTTGGGTGCTTCCCAGGGCTGGCACCCCTCCTCCCATCCCCATCTTTTCCCAGCTCCTCCCACCCTGGACCAAAGTGCTGCGGATCATGCCCAACCTGCCCTGCGTGGTGCAGGCGGGGGCCATGGTCTTCTCGCGGGGCAGCAACGCGGGTGACGAGGAAGCCGCGCTCCTCAAGAGCCTCCTGTCCTCCTGCGGCCTCTGCGAGGAGGTTCCCGAATCCTACATCGACATCCACACGGGGCTCAGCGGCAGCGGCGTGGCCTACGTAAGCCAGCGGGACACGGGGTAACCATCCTGGGATTTGGGGTGCCCCTCCTTGCTCCAGGCTGACCCCGGGGTGCTCCCCTCTTCCCAGGTGTACCTGTTTGCCGAGGCGCTGGCCGAGGGCGCGGTGAAGATGGGAATGCCGGGAGCCTTGGCCAGCAGGATCGCGGCGCAGACGCTGCTGGTGAGTCCTTGGCATCGCTCCCCTTCCCATCCTGGTCCCTGGGCTCCACAGCATCCACCGGGATGAGGTGCTGGATGCTGCTCTGCCTCAGTTTCCCCTCCTGGCAGCGAAAGTGAGGCCACCAGAAGGGCGAAGGGCACAACGGTGGGGCACTCCCTTGCCGGGGGGTGTTGGGATGGTGACGCCATCCCACCATGGACAGAAGAATTTGAGAAGTCCCAAACCTCACCTTCATGGTGTCCTGGTGTCCTGTAGGGTGCGGCGAAGATGCTTCTGGAGACGGGGGAGCACCCGGCCAAGCTGCGGGGGGACGTCTGCACGCCCGGGGGCACCACGATCTACGCCCTGCACCAGCTGGAGAAGGGAGCTCTCCGGGCCACTGTCATGGATGCCGTGGAGGCGGCCACCAACCGGGCATGTGACATGGCCAAGGACTAGTGGACAAGCCCCTTCTGGCACAGGAGGGGTGATGGGGACCAAAGCGAGCTCCTCTGAGGAGTAGGGGGATCCTGATATCATCAGGGGAACGCCGATGGGGGTGGGAGGGAGGCGGTGGGGACTTGTGTTACCTCTGCAGGGCTGGCACCAAATAAACGTGGCCAGAATGATGGGGGGCCTGGCTTTTTGTGGTCCTGGGGGGCTGTGGAAGCCACCACGGTGTCACTGCCATGGGGAAGTGACACCCATGGTTTCCAGGGATGGAACTGGTGCAGCGCTGGCTCCGTGCTCACTGGGAATGGTGTTGGTGCCACCGTCACCAAGGATGAAGCTGGTGTGGGATGTGTGGCACTGGGGAGAGGATTTTGGGGATGGGGTGACCCCAGTTTAAGGCTGTTGGGGCTGGGCTGCATCCCTACGGTCAGAGCCACATCCATGAGGATGCTGCCCACATTCCAGAACTATGGGCAAGAGCTCAACCAGCCAAAAAAAAAAAATTCCACCACGATCCCTCCCTGGCACCAGGGAACGGGATGGAAGCCCAGATCTGCTCCCAGCTCTGGGGATATTGAAGGGGTAGAAACTCAAACTTGCCCATCCCAAGAGGATCCAAGCCTTTTCCATGTCCTGCTTAAGCTCTGTTTGCCTCCTGGCACCTGTGCAGATGCAATTAGTAATTTGGGAACTGCTTTGAGGATGAAAAGGTTAACATCCCTGGTGGGAATGTCTGGATGATGAGCCCTGACTTTGGATAAGGGTCTGGAGTGCCAGGACAAGGGGGGAATGGCTTCCCACTGCCAGAGGGCAGGGTTAGATGGGGTATTGAGAAGGAATTCCTCCCTGAGAGGGTGGTGAGGGGCTGGGATGGAATTCCCAGAGAAGCTGTGGCAGCCCCTGGATCCCTGGAAGTGTCCAAGGCCAGACTGGACTAAGCTTGGAGCAACCTGAGATAGTGGAAGGTGTCCCTGCCCATGGCAGGGGTTGGAATTTGATGGCCTTGCAGGTCCCTTCCAACCCAAACCATTTCCACAATTCGATATTCTCACCCCCCCAAACCAATTCAAAGACCTCCAGCCCAGCACCTTCTGCTGATCTTTGCAACGTTTTTGCCACAGAGCTGAAGCCTCCTTTAATTCACAAACTTCTGTTAGAAATGACCCAAATTCTCAAGCTCCAAAATCTCTTTGTGGGGTGACTTTGGTGCAAAAGATGATAAAAATAAACAGAAATATGGTTTTACATGATTGCACCCCACTGGTGTGGAGAAGGCCACGCTGAGAGGACACCACCCCATGAAAGTCCCCCTGGTGCCACCCCAAATCCCTCTGGGATGGCTCCACGTGACAGTTCACAGACGACAACCTCCACGTGGGAATAAAAATCCATTTAATTTCCATAAACTCTGCAGTGAGGAGACAAAGACCCGACAAGTAAAAACCCCCACCCGCCCGCTGACACAGGGGCACAGCAGCACTGAGGAGTTCATTTAATCTCCCTCTTCCAATAATTCAGCTAAACACCCTAAAATTTCATCCAAATCAGGTCAGGAGCTGCTAAATTCCTATCAAATGCCTTCAGTATTGCAAGGCAGTGCTGGGAGCCCTCCCTCCTCCAACCCAGATGTGTCCTCCAGCCCTGGCCACCCCACAAACCCCATGGGGGACACCTCAACCCCCATCCCTGGAGCCTTCAGCTCCACGAGGATGCTCGGATGATGGTACCTGGTTCAGCAGGTCTCCGTGGTCCAGGTGTGGGAATGATGAGAGTGACCCTCTCCAGGGAGCTGCAGCTTCCTGGATGCCACCCAAGTGTCCCTTTCCCAATGCAGTGCCTGAAGGAATTGGTCTCAAAGCAGCCCCAAACCATCCTGGTTTAACAGGATTCCGTTTCAGCAGCGGGAAGGGCGTCACCAGCCTCTTCCAAGGTGGAACATTTCCCCTGCAGCCCCCTCAGGAGTGGTCCCTCTCCAGCTGGCTGTGCCCACCTCAGCCCTGCTCCGGGATTTGGGGATTTTTCAGTGTCACATCCCCCATTATCCCAGGGACATTGAGCAGGCCCTTCCCTCACCCCTTCTCCCCAAGGGAATGGGGGAACTGGGCAATTTGGGGGGAGGCATCCACCCCCTTCCGGCAGTGCCAGTGACCAGGGGCCACAAGGGACATAAAAAATAGCACCTCCTAAATACATTTAGGTAAGGAACAACCCTGGAATTCGAGTTGTTGCACAAAAATCCCCTAAATTGTGACCCGCAGGCACCCGGGCTTCCTGATCCCCAGGGAATCACGGTCACCGAGTGGCACCTCCACCGCCAACCCCCTGGGACAACCGGGGTGTCCCCAGCTCTGTGGCCAACCAGGGGCAGTTGGTAGCCAAAAAACGGGGGTTGCCCCTGTCCTAGGATTGGGGGCTACGGCCACGGCGCAGCCGCTGGGCCATGGAGATGAGGGAGCGGAGCTGCACCAGCTTCAGCGGCCCCACTTCCCGGGGGTCCTGTCCCTCCAGCCAGCGCAGCGCCGTCTCCAGACCCTGGATGGCTTCCCGAGCCGTGGGCAGCAAAGGATCTCCTCCTTCCCCACCCCTTTTGCCACCAGCTGCCTCCTCCTCCTCCTCATCCTCCTCCGCCCCACAGCCCTCAGTGCCTTCCTCCTCGGCGTCCTCCTCGCCATCGTCGTCCTCCTCCGCACCGGGAGCTGCATCATCCAAGTGCAACCAGTCGGACACTTCCTCGGGAGCCAAGCGCTTGAAAGCCAAGGCGGCCAGGTGGGTGAGGTCGCTGAAGACCTTGCTGTCCCCTCCGCCCTCCTCCCCTCCTGGAGTGTCCCCGTGCTCTTCCTCACCGGGCTGGGGCTCGAAGGCGGCGCGCAGCCCCAGCAGCCAGCACTTCTCGATGGATCCCGGCGGGATGAGATCCCAGGAGAGGCCGGCCAGGTACAACATGTCCTTGAGGAGGAAGGACCGCACGAAGTCCGCGGGACCGCCGGGGCCGCTGCAGGACACGGCCAAGCGCAGCAACTCCCGCTTGTAGAGCTGCTTGAAGGCCGACACCACCCCTTGCTCCAGCGGCGCCGGGATTCGGCCTCCCGCTCCGGCCAAGCCGCTCCCGGAGGAACCCTTGGAGAGGAAGAGCGCGCGGATGGAGCCGTCGGGAGTCTGGAGCGGCGGGGAATCCTCAGCCCCCAGAGACCCAGAGCGGGATGGAGCGGCGCTGAGCAGCAGCACGGCCTTCTGCTGCAGGCAGCTCCGCCGCAGGTACCGCTTCACCCCCGGCACAAAGTCCTCGAAGAACCAAGCCCGCAGAAGCGCCGGCGCCAGCCGGGCCTCGGGGCTGTAGCGGTAGCAAGCCGGGAATTTCTCCTGGTTGTGATGCCGGAGGCTGGCGGGATCGCGGAGACCCCCGACCACCAAGGGCTTGAGTTTGTGGGAGCCGGTCAAGTTGGCGGCCAGCAGCACCGTGACGCGCTCGCCGCGTGCCGGCCACCGCCTTGCCGTGATTCCAGCACCAGGAAGAAGCTTCCAGAAGAGCCTGGTGATGTTGGCATTGTAGATCTGCTCATCCCCGTAGCCGCCACCATCAGGCAGGACCTCAGCGCGGGCGGCCGGAGCGCGCTCGGGCTCGGCGGGGAGGCCGCCCTCGCCATAGATGCGTTGACTGGAGATGCCGTGGCGCTTCTGCCAGCGCCAGAACCACCCGTGGCTCGCCTTGAAGGTGCATTCCGGCCCGTAGATCTGCCGGGCGAAGGCCTCCGCCTGCGCCTGGATGAGGGGTCCGGAGAGCGGGACGCCGTGCTGGCGCAGGGCGAGGAACCAGGCGTAGACGGCGCGGTCGATCTCCTCCTCGTTGGCCAAGCGCATCTTCTTGCGTTGGGTGCCCACCTCGCCGCCGAGCTGCTCCAGGAACCAGCGGAGCTTCGCCTCGTCCTTCAGCCACCCCCTGAGCGTGCCCCCCGGCACGCCGAAAGCCCGGCACACCGACGCCTGGCGCTCGCCCTTCTTCACCCTCTCGATGGCCTGGAGCTTGTCCTTGATGGAGTAGGCGCGGCGAAGCGACATCTTCACCGACACCCCCCCGGGGGATGCGCTGCTGCATCCACCTCCTCCTCCTCCTCCTGCCCGCCGCCCTCCCGCCATTCCCCCGGCCTCCTCCGGCTCCCCCCCGAGCATGGAGCGACCCCCGCATCCATGGGAATGAGGGGCGCGTTATAACCGGGGAGGGATGCGGGGATGGGGTGGGGGGGGCGCGGCGGCGCCTTTGTCTCCGCTCTGGTCCCCCGCATGCGCGCCCCCCCCCCCCAGAGAGCCACTTAGTTGCGCCTCTCCCCCCCTTTTCCTGGTCAAGTTGGATTCTTCCTCCTAGACCCACTAGCGACTGTGGGTTGTACCACTCTGCGAAAAGGGGGTGCGCTCCGTCCCGCTGTTCCCCCCTCACGTCGCTCTCCCCCTTGAGCTGTTCCACTTGGCTTTCACGGGAGGGAGGGGAGGTGCGCGGAAGGAAACAGCGCGCCCCACGCACAGCGCAGGGCCTCTCCCTTCTCGTAACTTCCCCCGTAAAATACAGGGGATCATCCCGGGGGAGAGAGTGAAGAAGCGTGAGGGAGGCAGAAGGGTGGCGCGCCCCCTTTTTGCAGAGTGGTACAACCCACGGGCGCTGGCGGAGCCACGGGGACGAATCCAACTTGGCAAGGGGAAGGGGGGAGCGGTGCATCCTATTGGTTACATGGGGGTGGTTCGCGTATCCTGCTTCCACCCCGCCGTGATGCTCCACATGTCTCTTTTATTATGGGAGGACACAGGCCCCGCGCTGTTCGTGCGGCACGTTGTCCCCTCACAGCGCACCCCCTTCGCCACCCCCGGCGTGCCACGAGTGGTACGCGCCTCCCCCATAACTCTCCGCGCGGCGCGCGCCGCCCCCCTTTATCCCGGCGGCGGCCAAAGGGAGCGGAGGGGCATTGAGGGGTCAGTGCTGCCGGTGAGTCCTGGTTTCCAGCCCCTTCCAGCCCTTAGGAACCCCTATACCCCTCCCATAACGTCCTTTATCCCTCCCCCTGAGCCTCAGTAATGAAACTTTCGGGGGTCTCCAGAGCGTCCTTTACCCCTCTGGGGCGGGAGGTGGGGGGGCTCCTCATGGTATTTGGGGGGAAGGGGCTCAGGGGGGGCCCTCCACGGTTTGTAGGGTTCCTTTATCATCTCAGAATCCCCAAGAAGGAAGTTGTGATCACCCCCTTTATTCTTTTTAGGGCACTTCTGTGGAAAGAGAGATTTGGGGGTCCCCTCATTGAGAATGGGCCTCCTTCCCTCACAGCGGCTGGAAGGAGGGAGTTTTGGGGGCCCTTCCTTTTATGTGGGGGTCTCACTCTGTTAAAGCCTCAGAAAAGGAAGTTTGGGGAGATCCCCATCCTCTGTGGGGTCCCATCCATCCCCCCCCAGAGTCCTGAGGGGGAAAATGTGGAGTGCACTTGTTTTTTGGGATAACTTTCTTGCTTAGAATCCCAGGACATGCTGGGGTGATCCCCCTTTCCCCATGTTTTAGGTCCCTTTTCCCTTCCTAGTTCTGGGAATGGGGTCATGGGAGTACCTGAGAGTCTTGAAGGAAAGGATTTGGGGGTGCCCTTGTTTCTTGGGATTCCTTTCTCCACTTAAAATCCCTGGGAATATTGTGGTGACACTCCCAGCTCCCAATGTTTTAGGTTCCTTTTCCTTTAGTAGTTCTAGGAAGGAGTGTGTGGAAGCCCCCTAAGCTTTCCTTGTGGTGTCTCTCCTCCCCTCACACCCCAAAAAAGAGGATGTGAGAGATCCCCTCATTATCTGGGAAATCCCTCCCCCTTGCCAGGCACAGGGAAGGGGGGATTTTAGGATTCTCCATGTTTTTGGGGTCTCTTTCCTTTCTCAGAATTTAGGAACTCTCTGTTACAGGTAAGGGGTGACTGGGCTCATGCTGGGGGTCTCCCTAAACTTCTGGTGTTTTCCACAGATTATGGGGACATATTCCCTTTTTTTTTTTTGGAATATTCCTGATGTTTTAAGCCTCACCTTTTTAAGTCTGGATTGGATGGGGGGAGGAAAGGGATCAGTGTTATTCCTGCCCTGGTGGGGAGGGGAATTCAGGGATCCCACACTTCCCCAGCTGCTCCAGGTGCCTTGAGGATCTGCTCCTCCCCCCATTCCTGGGATTTTTTTCTGTCCAGTCACTTGCTGCAAAGGGAAACTGGAGCTGCTGCTGCTGCTGCCGTGTCCTGGCACGGAGCAACCAATCCATCCCATATCCCAACCCCCTTGGCTGCCTTTCCAGACTTATCCTGGCGCTGGGAAACCTGGAAAATCAGCTCCAGGTGCACCTGGGCTCTGCTTATCTCACCTGTCCTCCTCCTCCTTGTGCTGCTGTTCCCAAACTTCCGTCACCTTGGTGGGGTTTGTCCTCTCCCTTTTTTTTTGGGTTTTTTTTTTTGTCTCCATGCCCAGGAGGGAGGGATCCATTTCCAAACTATTTTGGGAACGGGCAGAGGCTGCTGTTGTGCTCCATGGGGTTTTTTTGAAGGATTACATCCCCAACTAAACTTGCTGAGGCTGCCGCATTGGTGTTCCCAGAAATCCCACGTGGATTTGTTCTGTCGCATCCAGGTCACCGATGATTTGGAATTGATTTGGATCCCGACGGTCGCAATCCTCAGGGATGAGAAATTCCCTTTTCCCAGCTGTTTTGCTGTAATTCTTTCCTGTCCTTTTCCAGGTGTGTCCCATTCCTCCCTGACCTTTCAGGTAGGATTTTTCCTCACCTGAGCTGTTCATTCCCAACTCTTTTTTTTTTTTTTCCCATTTCTCCTGAAGGTGACACATTCCCAGCCTTTTCCTACTGCTGATTTCCCATATCCATGATTATCTCATTACGAATCATCATCCTGGAGCAGAAAGTTGTGTTTTTAGGTGATTAAGGATGGGAATTGTGATGTTTTCCTTGTGTCATAGCAAAGGTGGTGATGAGGGTCTGGCTTGAAGAGCTGATTTTAGGGAACGAAACCATCAGGAATTTGGGAAGAGCCAGTTTTAGGGAATGAAACCAGCAGAAGAGCTGGTTTTAAATGAGTAAAATATTAGATGCAAGTGTTAATATTTTGATTTATTTTGATTTCCCTGATGGATCTTGACCTCATCCTAAATTTCCTGGCAGTGACTTTTCCCAGTGGAGAACATTCCCAAAACCCCAGCGTGGTTTTTAATCCCAAAACTTTGTGTTTGAGGAGGTAAAAAATGGCAATTTTGGGTGGAAAACGTTGAAAGGTGATGATTTCTGTGGTTAAAATCCCTTTTTCACAGGTTCTTCCAGGAAAACTGATGGATGCAGAAGGGAAATGACTTCTTTTTCCCCAATTTTTCCTTGTTTAGAAGCTTTATTTCCTTGAAAATTTTGGGTTTTTCAGGACTGAACTTCAGGTTTGGCTGCTCATGGAAGCTGCAGGAAAGTTTGGAATCACCCAAAAATTGGGATCCTGAGTTCCATCAATACATGCCAGGATTGGGATGGCAGGTTGGGAATTTTTAGGCTGCTGGGATGGGAAAATCCTTTTGGATGACATCACAATAATGTTATTTTCCTTGTTACTTAAAATGAAAATAAACTCTGTTTCTGTGGTGTTGGTTCACAAACTTCATGGAGTTCTGGAAAGTTTATCAGCTCTACACTTCATTAACTGTGTTAATTAATTAATCCATTAATTATTAATGAAATGATTTGGCTGAGGAGCTGCTGCATCCATAGAAATTCGGAATTTTTCTCTAATTGTATCCTGTTTTTTTTTAATGCTGTCATAGGAGCTAAAAAAGTAAGTACCTTCTAATTGTTGTGTGGGGTTTTTTTGGGAATTCTGGGAAATCCAGGAATATCAGCACTGGTGGGATATTTATTAGACAAATTACTGCAGAGTTTTCTTGGAAATAATTAATTTTAAACGGTTTTTAGAATTCATTTCAGCCCTGGCAGGAATTCTTGGATTGGAGGGAATCTCCTGGTAATTCCTCATAGAATTCCTATGGAATTTTTACTCCATAATTAATCTCATCCATGAGGGCTGCAATTCCAAGGCTTGGAGGTGCTCTAAAACTGGAGCAAAATCACTTCTAATTTAAAAAAAAAATAAATAATTGGAAAAAGAACCAAATTTTAAATTTAAGTTTTAAAAATTCAGATTTGAAATTTAGCTTAAAGAAAGAAATTTTAGGCATTTTTTTTGTGCAAAATCCCACAAATTTTAGGGTTTTTTTGGTGCAATTTCAACTCTAATTAAAAAAACAGAATAAACAAAATATAAACCTGGAATTTTAGGGAGTTTTGGTGCAAAATCCCTCATAATGAAAGAAAAAAACAAACCATAAATCCCAACTTCTTGCACCTATGAGAGGTTCTTGTTGAAGTTGTAGAGCATTCCCATAAAAAGGTCCCATTTTTCCTTGGAATAACTCCAAAAAGTGGGAATTTTGGGGCAGTTTCCTGACAGAACATGTCAGAAATGGGATTTTTTTGCTTTAGAAGTCCTAAAAATTCCAATTTATTGTCCCATTAATGCACTTTTGGTGGGAAATTTTGCTTTTCCATGGATTTTGGGCTGCACTGTTCCCATCTGCTGCTCCTTGGGAATATGTGGAAGGGAATTGGAATTTATGTAATTTATTTCTTTTCCAGCCTGGCAAATTAATATTTAGTGAAAAATTTGCTTTATTTTAATTAAATGAGTTGTGATTGTTTGCTTCTGTTCTTATTATTTTATTTATGATTTTATTATTTATTTATAATTAAATTTATTTTTACTTCAGGGTCCTAACAAGAATTTATTGCTCCATAAAACAAAAGAGAAAACCATGAAATAAATTCAAAACCTCAAAATAAGCTTCAGTTTTGAGTTTTTTCTTTAAACTCTGAATTGAAAACTTAATTTTAAATCATTTTTAGCTGAACCAAAGTTTCCCAACTCCTGGAAAAAAAGGGAAAATCCCCTTTTGCCATTCCTAATAATTTGTATAATTGGAATCTAATATTTAATATTGTAAACTAGATTTAAATTTTTAAAGGCAAAGATTTAATTTATTTATATATAAATTTTAATGGAAATATTCGAGACCCAAAAAAAAAGCATTTCTGTGGAAATTTAAAATTAAATTTTAAATTAAAAGCAATAAATTTTAAATTAAATTTTAAACTTAAATCTTAAATTTTAAATTAAAATTGAAAATTAAATTGAAATTTAAAGTCAAGCCTTGGACTTGAGGCTTCCAAACTCTTCCAGGAATTCTTGGAATTACAAACCTTTGAGAATATTTCATCTGTCTGGGAATTTTATTTGGCAACATGCCACAGATCAATTTTTATTAATTAATAATTAATCACAAGATTTCCAGCTCCTGGACGAATTTAATTTGTTAATAACTTGGATTTTATCCTGAAATTAAATCCCAGTTTTTCAGCAGCTCCTTTTTAGTGGGAAAAGCCAACCAGGAGTAAACAACAACTTTCAAAACCTCAAAAATTGGAGCCAGTTTTCCCAAAATTTTGCTTAATTTGGAATAACTAACGAATTACTAATGACTAATCCACTAACTGAGAATAATATCCCATAATTCCCAAGGATCTGAACAAAATCCTGTGGGATCTTTTCCTGCCTGACGTCTTAAAATTTGGAATAATGGGGGAATTCTTGGTGGGAATATTTTGGGAGGAAGGTGCTTTTGACCACACTGAATTCCTTGGAATTCAACTTATCCCAAGAGGGAGAAATAAATGGAAAATTGGTGCTTTTTCTTGGGAATGTTAATGGATAAAAAAAAGTCTCCTGCATGCCCTTGCTTTGCTCTGCTGCCACTACATTTGTTGTGCTTATCTCTTCATGCTGCCTGTTTTTATCGGGAAGATGAGGACACGGAAAAATCCCTGCTCCGTGGACAAAGTTTGGCTGGAAAAGCACCGGAACGAGGAAGCGCCGGAGCGGGAAGCGCCGGAACCCGAGGCCATCAACGGGATCTGCCACGAGGATTCCGTCGAGGGGGAGTTCAAGGGGGACCCGAAAAAACCCAGGAATGGCAAAAAGCAGCGGAAACGGAAGCGCTCCCCGAAACCCAGAGCGGCTCAGGATTCCAAGCTGGAGGCGATCCTGGCGGGAATGTCGGCGGAGCGCGTGTGGTTCGACAAGCCCTTGTACGACCGCGCCGAGAGCGCCTACAGGAAGAAAATAGCGGATTCCCAGAGCCAGGAATTGCCTGAGACTGGACAAACGGCTCAGGAATCCCCTGCCGTGGCCAGGTCGAAATCCAGCCAGGATATTCCCAAGGCAAGGATGCTCCCGGCGTGTTCCCACGGGAGCCTGGCCGCCTGTCACCACGTTGTCCAAGGGGTTTGGATCAACAAGTTTGACTTCGATAAGGCCGAGAGGGCGTTCATGGAGAAATCCCAGTTTTTCCTCCCTCCCAACGTCCTGGCCATCCCATCCGGGTGGGCGAATTCCAGGCTGGGAACGCCGGACGAGGGCTACGGCACGGCCTTGCCCACTCCCGCCACGCCAAGCTTGGCTCCCGGCATTCCCAACTCTCCCGCGGTCTCCGTTCCCAGTTTGCCCGGCTCCGACCAGCAGACGGTCAATGGGAAGCCGCAGATTTCCAACTGGGAAGTTCTGGCATCCGAAGTTTGGCTGGAAAAGCCTCTCTACGATGACGCTGAGAAGAATTTTTACGAGAAGATGTTGGACGGGCACCCCTCGGATAAAATCCAGCGGCGGCAACGCGGCTGCCCGGAAGCGTCCGAGAACCCCAACGTTGGGAAGCAAACGGGAAATGCCACCACCAACCCTCAGCTTCCAGATGTTCCCAAGGAAAATCCCAGCTGCTTTTTCCTGCACAAGGACAGCGAATCCGTGTGGCTGAATAAGGTGACCTACGACAGGGCCGAATCCCGGTATTTCGCCCTGGAAGCGGCCAGAGCGGCGGAGAAAACAGAAATCCAGGAATCTGCTGCAGGAAATCCCTCCCATCCAGCTGCTCCTGCTCCACAAATAAAGTAGGAGAAGTTTCTTAGAGGGTAAAGCCCATGCAAAAAAAAAAAAAAAAACGGCCAGGTCGGGATTGAGCCGGAAGGAATTTGCATGTGGAGAAGACTGGGTGGACTTGGAGATGATCCCGGTGGGCAGGGAGCTGGGGGGCAAATCCTTCAAGGAATTCCCCTTTTCCTGAGGAGTTCTGATGGATGAAGGCTGTGTTTGTGTGGAGCCAGAGGTGAAATGTTTAAAGGCAGGGCTGGAATGTGAGCTCGGTGTCGCCCTTTTTGCATGGATACATCCTTTCCATCCTCTCATTCCATATAAAAATCAGCATCATAACCAGGATCCAGCTTGAAGAAGGTTTGGAAATGACTGGAATGCAATTTAGGGAATCACTCCGGTGGGAGTGTGTGCTGTAGTTTGGTTTTTTGGGGGGAATTTGTATCCATTCCAGTTTTTGGAAGGCCCTTGGATCCTCTCCAAAGGCTTAGGTGTGTGCAGACCTATGGTAGAGACGGATATTCCTGGAAAAAAAAGACTCTTGGAGCATCCGTCCTTATTTCCGACACTCGTGATCCATGAGTTTTGTTGGGATTTTGTTGGAAGGCTTTTAGGATCTTTGTGTCAAGGGATTTAGGGCTTAAATACTTTTCACCTGATCCTTTTTGGGATAATTTCCTCTTTAGCTGTTCAAAGTTGGGAAAATCCACGTCTCTGTAAAAGCTTGGGATAAATTTGTCTGTATTTTGGATTTTCTGAAATGATCCTGGTTGGAATTCCAGCAGATCCTGGAAATGTGAGCATGGAGAGTGGTTTTGGTGCAGCTCTGGTGTCCTCTGGTCTCTTCCAAGTGGGTAGATGAGATCAGAAGGAATTGGATTTCAGGAAAATGGTTATTTTGGCTTCTGTGGAAGTGTTTTATGGAAAACTCTGGGATTTGGGATGACGAGGAGAGGGTTTGTGGAGCCTGCTCCAGTTGTGGTTTCCTTGTGCTGCTCTATCCTTGCTCTCCAACTTCTGGCTCTGTCCCTATCCCCTGCTGGAACTCAGGGCATTTCCTCTTTTCCTGTTTCACTTCAAATTAAGAATTTAATCCACCTTTGGAAGCTGCTCCATAAAAATCCCCCATTTCCCAGCAGGATTTGGGATGTTTTACTCTCTTTTTCCATGTAGTGCCAGCTCTGTCCCTTCCAAGTACTGCATTGCTGTTTTTTGTCAAAGATTTCCCTGGGAACTTGTGGATGCTCCATCCCTGGAAGTATCCAGGGAAAAATTGGATGAGGCTTGGAGCAACCTGGGATAGCGAAAGGAGTCCCATGACATGGGGTTGGAACTAAATGATCTTTATGGTCTTTTCCAACCCGAACCATTCCATGATTTCCATTCCCTTTTTCTTCTCCTCCACAAGACATTTTCCTTAGCGTGAACTAAAAAATCCTGGTTTTTTTGAGTTGGTTTGTTGGGTTTTTTTTTTGTGGAATAAAGTCTGGATCAGCGGATTCATCCCATCCCCACTCCATGCCCAGGTCAGGCAGGTGGGGTGATTAATCTGCTTTTTTAAGAGGATCCTGGATACTCAAATCCGCAGCCGAGCCGAGCTGCAGGCACAGAAACCGCTCCTGACGAGCTGTTAAACCTTCAATCCTTGCGGGAATTCACTTTTTGTGGATATTTTTACCCCCCCCCCCTCCTCCTTTTCCCAGGAAAATGGCTGTGGATTACTTCCTGCACGACAAGATCTGGTTCGAGAAGTACAAATACGACGACGCCGAGCGAAGGTTCTACGAGCAGATGAACGGCCCCATGGGCGGCCCCTCCCGCCAGCAGGTAATTCCCAATCCCAGCAATTCCAGAGGAAGTCAAAGGGGCATGATCCACCTGGATTTTTGTGGGATTTCCACTCTTGGTGCTGTTTTTTGTTTTTTTTTTTTTTCCAGTCTTCCTGGAGCTCTCTAAGCTGTTTATGATTCATTTTGGGTTGGTTTTTTCTCTGCCGTTATGGTGGAATCTGAAGGATTTGATCCCAAGGAACTGGGAGATCAGGTGCCCTTCTACCAGGTGAACCGGCCCCAGCTTCCAGCAGTTCTCCTTAATTTTTTCCAGGCTGCTGGGATCTGTGGGGGCACATTTTGAGCTGGAAATCCCCAATTTTATTGGCAAAGAGCATCCCTGTCCCCCTTCATCCAGGGAAAACGCTGCTTTGCTTCCATTTTGGAGCAGTCCTTTGGGATATTCCAAGGGAATAAAGTTTGAACAGAGGCACCACAGCTCCAATGATTTTTTTGGGGGGGAGGTGGATTTTTTTATCCCTCTCTTTGTACTCCTGGAAATATTCCAGGTGTTCCAGTGGAAGACTCTGTCTTGGTACCGGTGAGTTGGGAAGGGGAAGGTGGAGGTGGGGGGAGCATGATCCTGCTGAGCTGAAATGTTTCCAGCTTCAATATTATCCCAAAATTGTGTTCCTGTTCCAAGGTTCAGAGCTTCCCTAACCTCTTCCTGCTCTTAGCTGCTCGTGCCTTTGGAATGCTGAGTGTTCAGTGCCTCTTTCCAAGTGTTTACAGGGAGGCTTTTTGCTAAAATTCTAATTTTTAGCCACTTCCTGGCTATTCCTGCTGCCCATCCTGGTTTAGGTGCTGGAACAGCACCTGGGAGGTCAGGAATAAAAAAAAAAAAAAAAAAAAAAATTGGGAGCTCTGGATGAGTGCTGGAAGTGGATTTTGGAGTGGAAACCTCTTGGAACAGTTCAACTATTTCAAGGCACACCAGGAGCTTCCAGTGAAGGAATTTGGCCTGGGAGAGGTGGTTTGAAGGATCTTTGGGGATCCTGCAGGAATTTAGCAGCCACTTCCCCTATGGAAAAACATCCTTAAAACCTCCTTGGAAGCAGCAGGAAATGGGGCACACCTGGATGTTGTCCAAGTTGTCCCTCCTTTATTTTCTGTTTAACTCAGGATTTGGGGGTTTTTGGGAAGTTTGACATCTTGGATTTTGCTGGTGGGGGTTTCAGTCTGGGAGAGGCAAGGAATGAACGGATCATGGAATTTCCAGGGAGGGAATCTTGAAATCCAGGCTAAGGCATGGCAGCAGGAGCAGAGGGGAAAAAAATTCCTGATATTCTGGGTCCCACCTCTCTGGATAGAGCAGAGTCAGGGTTGTCACTTCCTGCCTGAACTCAGGTAATATTAGGGAAAAACCCTGCCTGAGACTGGATCTTTTAAGGAGTTGTGGAGTCACTCCAACCCTCTGGCAGCTTCCCAAATCTTTCAGGGTGATCACAGGGAATTTAAAAGCTCTTTGACTGGATGATCCTCCTGGACACATGACCAGGGATAGCCCAATTTAGCCCCAGTCCTTACATCAGAAATCGCTCAACCGTACAAAGGACAATTCCCAATTTTCCCAATTCCCCCTCTCTTCCCTCCTTTTGTTGGTTTTTTTTTTTTTTTTGAACTTCCCTGCTGAATTTTTTTTTTTTTTTTTGCCATGTTTTAATAATTTTTTTTTTTTAAAAAGAAACTCTTGGTTCTTTCTGCGCTGTTTGCAGGAGAACGGAGCCAGCACGATCCTCCGCGACATTGCCAGAGCCAGGGAGAATATCCAGAAATCGCTGGCCGGAGTGAGTACCCAAGCTCTCACCAGCTGGCTGCCTGCATCCCATATTTTTTATTTTTATTTTTTATTTTTTTGGGGGTTTTTTTTTATGGAATTCTAATCCCATAGATCGTTTGGCTTCTTGGTTGGAAGTTAGAGGAGAAGACCAAGGTGCGCAGCGCCGTGTGCCACCAGCTCCGCCCCGTTCCCCGCGCGCCGCTCGCCCGCGGCGCCGCCAAAACTGGATTTGGGTTAAAAAGAATTCCTTGAATTGGGCTTTTCCTTCCCCCCTTTTGGTTTTGTTTTTTTTTTTTTTTCTTCTTCCTGGTGGGATGTTCCCATGGGTTTTAACTAACAGGTTGCAACTTGCTGAGTGTGTGGCTCTTTTTTTTTTTGGGATACACTGGGCTGCCACCTTCTCTTCCCTGTTTTGCTTCCAGTTTAGGGGGTGTGCAAAAGGAAAAAAAAAAAAAGGTGTTTTCCATCTGCTGCATCCAGGGAATTCAGCTTGGCTACAAGCTCCGAGGCTGGGCCATCCTGGAGGAGCTCAGGAACTTCCCTTGTGGAGGTGTTTTTGTGCTGAGTGCAGACAAGAGAGTTTAAAAGTCTTTATTTTTTTGTAAAAGGAAGGTAAAATGTTAATAAGTGAGAGGTTTTATGGGAAAGGAAAATTCATGGAATACAGCCCAGGGGTCTTGATTTCCTGCCTCTGCAATTCCCAAAGGAATCCATCCATTATTTGGCATCATAATTCCCTCTTGGAATGTTGAACACCCTCTGTTTCTGTCTTGATCAGTCCAATATTAGGGAACGACAAGGAATTCCCTCTTTCCCCAGGGGAATATTCCATATTTCTCCTTACACCAGGAGAAAGGAGCCAGAGATTTGGGATGAATATAAGGAATTGATATTTCAGCCAACAGCTTAAGGAAAAATTTTCCTGACTCATATTAAAAAAAAAACATGGATAAAGGAGGCTCCCATCCCAAACAGGGTCAAAGAACTCTGCCCAAAAATTCCTTTGGGAAAAACTTCTGGAATTGGGCAAGGGGCTGGGAATCTAAACCCAAATGACCTGGAAGTGCTGCTTAATCCTCATCTTCCAGAGTGGTTTGCCAAAGATGAGGAATTCCTTCCCTGATTCCTGTTAAAGAGCTTTTTTTTGGAGAGAATCCCAAAAGTTTGGATCATCCAGGTGCTGTAACAGGGAACTGGCAAAGCCCAAAGTCAGGACAGGAATTTTGGGATGTGAATTGTTTTTTAGGGATTAGTGCTGGATATAAAAAAATTCCTCTGCTGGGTATTTTTTGTGTTCCTGGGAAAGGGGTTGGATCTTCCAAGAGACTGAAAAATAGTTGGAATATCCCTCAAGGATCATCATTAATCTTGGACAACCAGGCAGGACTTTAGAACATTCCTAAACTTTTTCCTTACATTCCCAAACCCCAAATTGATACTGTGTGATCCAGAGAAAAGCGGGAAGAGCAAAAATCCCAAGATTTTTGTCTTTTCCTTCTCCAGAGTTATTGTCAGGGGTCTTAGGATGTGGCAAGGGAAGAGCTGGCTGGGAAAAGATGGGAAAATGGGAGTTTGCTGCCTTTTTTTCTGGGAATTTCAGGCTGGGGTTGTGTCATAAAACATGGGAATGAGCACTTGGAATATGATGAGGGTCTGGAACTCCTCGATGATGAGGAAAAGCAGGAAGTGGAACAGCAAATTCCCCCCCGAGCATGAGGAAAAATCTTTATTGTCTCTGATATTTCAAATGTATTTTTAGGGATTCAGACTTCAGGGAATAACAGATGGTTATATCCCAACTTGTTCAGCCAAATCCTGTTTTGTGCCCTTTGTAATTCCTGAGGATTTGATTTGTTTGGATAATTAAATTTATGCACAATTCCAGCTTTCCCAAGCACTTCAGCTGTCCAGAATATTTGGGATAGCTCTAAGGTACATAAAAATTACGGCTTAAAAAGAAAGGATTTGAGGGCTTCATCCAAGAGTGCAGAGGAAGGGAGGGAAGTGATGCTGTGGAACTCCCTGCCTTTGGAATTTTGAATTCTTATCCCTGATAAAATTCACGGATGCTTGCGTGGAGCTGGAAGTTGGAAGAGGGAATAGTTTTTGTGTGCAGGAAAATAATGGAGGTGTGGTGTCCACATTCCCAAAGTTTGAAGTGTCCTCAGGGAAGATCCCACAGCCTCATAAAAGCAGTTTTTCCATAATTTTTGAGGATTTGGGACTTGGTTTGTGCCTCTTGGCGTTGTCTTACAGGTTCCAGTTAAGATCTCTCGGTTGCTTGAGATTGGGACAGGTATCCCTTGCTCTTCCCATGCTCTTCCCTATTTTTTTTTTTTTTTAGGAATTATTATAAACAGGGAAGAGAAATGTCCTCTCCCTGTGCTGGCACTGCTGGGGCACCTCCAGTCCTGGTGGGAATTTTGGGCCCTCATGACAAGAAGGACATTGAGGGGTTGGAGCATTTCCAGGGAAGGGAGTGGATTGGGAAAGGGTCTGGAGCACCAGGAGCAGCTCTGGGAGCTGGGAGGGCTCAGCCTGGAAAAAAAAAAATGAGGTTCAGGGGGGGAATCTTCTCACTTCCATAAATCCCTGACAGGATTCCCAAGTGGGAATTGGGATCAGCTCCCAGGGAATGAGGGACAGGATGAGAGGAAACCACCAGAGGGGAAGTTTAGCTGGAATATTGGGAACATTCCTCATGGAAAGGGCTGTCCAGCCCTGGCACAGAGGTGGAGCCCTCATCCCTGGAGGGATTTTAGCATCCCTGTGGATGCGACATTGGGGACACGCTCAGTGGTGGCCTTGGGGGAACAGCTGGACTCAATGGGCTCAGAGGGGTTTTCCCACCTCTGTAATTCCACGATTTCCATCCTTGGAGCATCAGGGCTGGCATGGTGTGATGATTCCACAGTGCTGCATGAAATCCTCGTGGAGAAGATCCCGGAGTTCCTCGGGGAATGTTTGTGTGCAGTGCCAGGCTGTTTCTGTTTTCCCACCGCTCCGTAGCTTTTCCTTGCATGCGGCTCTTCCCTGCGCTTGAGTTTTCCCTCTGGAATTGCAAAACCCTTTCCCACCTTCCCAAACCTTTTTCCCATCCTGCAGCAGAAGACTCCTGCTCGGAGCAAGGAAGCTCCTTGTGCCCGTCCCAAGAAACAGTCGGGACGCTCCGCTGTAAGTGAGCCTGTGGAAAAACGGGAGAGGATTTGGTGGGATGAGGACGGAGCAGGTTCTCCTTCCTCAGTGTTTTTGTCCTTTGGATAAACCTGGATAATGGGATCTGTTGTCCCAGCTCTGTGTCCAGGGATCTGCACTCCCCTTCCTGAGCCTCAATCCATGGCTGAGGTGTTGGAGATGGAATTTTTTTCCTGACCTTTTGATATCTCCCAGCCTCATCCCTGGAAGTGTCCAAGGCCAGGTTGGACAGGGCTTGGAGCAGCCTGGGACAGTGGAAGGTGTTGGACTTGCTGATCCTTAAAACCCCTCCCAACCCAAACCATTCCACGATTCAGACCTTTCCTTGTGCCTCATATTCTTCACCTTATCCCTGCTTTTCCCTCTTTCCATCTTAAGTGGCTGCTGAGATTCCACGTTGGAATCAAAGAGAATAAATTATTCTCTCTTACTTTCACTTAGAAATGACAATTCAAGGGCAAATCCTGTAATTTTCTTTCCCTTTGCTGCCTGGAATTGATGGATAAGGGACCTCCTTAACATTAAAAAAAACAAAAAAAAAAAGCTCTTTCTTTGCTGTCAAAAAATCCAACGGAATAATTATTCCCTCAGGATGTGTTAAAGAAGGTTGAAATTGTTAAGAGAGGAATGAAAGGCTGGGCTGGGGAAGGTGGGAGTGTAGAATTCCCAGATTTTCCCAGTTTTACCTCAGGCAGGTCATTCCCGTCCCTCAGTGGGTTGGGAGAGAAGACCAAGGGGACTCCAAGATTTTTTAGGGGGCTTGGTGTGAAATTTTATATAAATTTTACGTGAATTTAGTGGCATTTTGGGGGATCTGAGAGTGGGAGAAGTGGTTTTATCCTTTGCTCCTTGGTGCCAGCTGAAATTCCTCGGGATTTAGTCCGTTCTTCATTTTGTAGAGCTGCTCCTTTAGTTTCCATCCTAATTCAGAGAAAATATCCTTGGTTTTTAGTTCAGCTCCTGAACTTCCTCCCTCCCTGAAGGCACAACTCTGCTTTGCTTCACGGAATTCTTGGGATGAGGGGGAAGCAACTCCGTTTCATCCCAGTTTTCCTCGTTGCAGAGCTCAAGCACAACCTCCCAGGGGGCTGCTGGTGACCAAAATGAGCTCATGTCCCGAATTTCCCACCTGGAAGTGGAAAACCAGAACCTCCGCAGTGGTGAGTGGGAGAATCCTTGTTCCTGGCTGGAGACCCTGACACGAAACTGGGAATTAAGATCACTTTTCCTATTTTTCCCTTCTTTTTCCAGTTGTTGCAGACCTCCAGATGGCCATTTTCAAGCTGGAAAGCCGCCTGAACGCTCTGGAGAAATCCTCAACCTCCCACCAGCCTTCACCTGTTCCTCCAACCCAGGTGAGCCTTGGAAAAAAGCTGGAATTTTTCTCCAGGAATTACAGTCAAAGATCCTTCGATAATCACTGAGTGTGGGGATTGCTCAGTGCCCTGAGCAGTGGGGATTCCCATTCCTGAGCTTTTTTTGGCTGCTCTGCTCCAGCTCCAGGTTAACCTTCTCCCTCTTTTCCCTTAAAAAAAAAAACCTCGGATCCGGTGAAGAAAGTGGAACCGTTCAGCGTTCCCTCCAAAAAGGTGGAGCTCCCGGCCAAGAAAGCTGAGCCAGCTCCTGCTGAGGAGGATGAGGACGATGACATCGACCTTTTTGGGAGTGATGATGAGGAGGAAGACCAGGAAGCTGCCAAAGTCCGGGAGGAGAGGCTCCGGCAGTACGCGGAGAAGAAG
The DNA here is from genome assembly GCA_034509425.1 of Eopsaltria australis. Lineage (NCBI taxonomy): Eukaryota > Metazoa > Chordata > Aves > Passeriformes > Petroicidae > Eopsaltria > Eopsaltria australis. The sequence goes on along the minus strand of JAVTVJ010000308.1, from coordinate 51,009 downwards.
GCCAAGAAGCCGGGACTCATTGCCAAGTCTTCCATCCTGCTGGATGTGAAGCCGGTGAGTGGCTTTTGGGATTTGGGAGATCTTGGGAATGAGGCTGGGAATCCTCTCTGATCCGAGGGGGGTGGCGGTGGCACCTGTGGGATTTCCAAACGAGGGCTCGGAGCGAGGTGGGATTTGTTGTTGTAGAATCCTGGGATGGGTTTGGATGGGTGGGAGCTTGAATCCCATCTAATCCCATAATTCCGCACTTTCCACTATCCCAGGTTGCTCCAGTTTGGCCGTGGACACTTCCAGGGATGGGGCAGCCACAGCTTCTCTGGGAATTCCATTCCAGGGCCTCACCACCCTCCCAGGGAGGAATTTCTTCCCAGTATCCCATCTAATCTCACCTTATTCCAGTTTAAAACCACTCCCCCTTATCCTGTCACTCCATCCTTATCCCAAGTCCCTCTCCAGCTCTCTTGGATCCCCTTGAGGCACTGGAAGGGGCTCTGAGGTCCAACCAAGAAAGGGCACTTTGGACCAGCTGTGACATTCCCAGAAGTGTCACCTGGACACCCCTTGGAGCTGCTGATAATCTCCAGGAAAACCCTAAAACCTCCCAATTCCCTCTTTTCCCAGTGGGACGACGAGACCGACATGGCCAAGATGGAGGAGTGCGTGCGGTCCATCCACATGGACGGCTTGGTGTGGGGAGCCTCCAAACTGGTCCCGGTCGGATACGGCATCAAGAAACTCCAAATCCAGTGCGTGGTGGAGGACGAGAAAGTCGGGACAGACATCCTGGAGGAGGAGATCACCAAGTTTGAGGACTACGTAAGTCTCGGAAGGGGATGTGGGATGGGTGTAGAATCCATGGGAAGGGGTTAATGCAGGTGTGTTTTCCTGGGAACACCTGGATGACTCCAGTTTTTTTTCCCCTTTCCAGGTGCAGAGCGTGGACATTGCTGCTTTTAACAAGATTTAGAAGGAAAAACTGATTTAGAAGAAAAAACCCCCTCATCCGAACCCGGAGCTAATAAAGATGAACATTTGGAGTGCACGTTGGGTCATGGGTTTTTCCTTCAGGTGCTGCTTCTCCAGAAGGATGTGGTGGGAGATTCTGGGATATTTGAGCAACCTGGGCTAGTGGAGGGTGTCCCTGCACACTGCAGATATTTAAGGTGTCCTATCCTAAACCATTCCATGATTTCCCCATCCTTCGTGGAAGGAAAGATCTTGAGATATGGACCTAAATTTTGGGGCTGGAATGAAGGTCTGAGGGTGCTGAAGGTGTTTCCACTCACCCTTCCCAAGGTTTAGAGCCCCCAGTCACTCCCTACAAAAAAACAGGATGAATAACCAGGAATTGCTGCTTTGGGATGGATTTCATCCCTTTTTTCCCTTTGATTCCATCCCGTTTTTCCCATTGATTCCCTACCCCTGTCCCTTCAGCTGAGAGTGGCCTTGGGAGTGGACAGGTGACATTCCTCACTTTGGGTACATGACATTTGTCCCAGTGCCACAATCCACGTGATGCCACCACCAAGGACATGGGAAGCTCCCTGGGACTGTCCTGCAGTGCTGTCCCTTGTCCTGGCGGGGCCAGTGTTTTGTCACTTGGTGTGTGACACGTGTCCCCTGCACGGTCCTGCCACCCCCAGAGCAGTGCTGGAAGTGCCACTTGTCCCCTGTGCTGCCATCCTGAGTCCCTGGTGTTCCAGCTGCTGGCACAGCTGGTGCCACATGTGCCCTCTGTGTCCCATTCCTGTCACGTCACCAACGCTGAGTCCCCTGTGTGCTGCCATTCCCGTGTGCCCTGTCCCGTGTGTGCCACCATCCCCTGTGCCCAGTGTCCCGGGTCTGTCACCATCCCAGTGTCACCCGTGTGCTGCCATCCCTGTCCTGCGTCCCCTGTGCCACCATCCCAGTGTCCCCCGTGCGCTGCCATCCCTGGTACCCTGTCCCCGTTGTTCCCCCATCCCACTGTCCCTGTATCCCTCCCCTGCTGCTATCCCGGTGTCCCCCCTGTGCTGCCACCCCTGCGCGACGTGTCCACGGTGCGCTGCCACCCCGCGCGTCCAGCTGAGTCGCAAACCCTGTCCCGCGTCCCCCTTGTGCTGCCATCCCTGCTGCTCCGCATCCCCGCGTCCTCCCACCCCGTGCTTCCGTATCCCTCCCTATTTCCCCGCTCCTCCCCCGCCCCTCCCCGTGTCCCCTCCCCTGTCGCCGTGTCCCCGCCCCGCGATGGCGCCGCTGGCGGACCTGTACCAGGTGTCCATGGCCTACGGGCACTGGCGGGCCGGGCGACACCGCACCCCGGCCGCCGCCGAGCTCTTCTTCCGCCGCCCGCCCTTCCGCGGCTCCTTCGCGCTCGGGGCCGGCCTGGCCGAGGGGCTGCGGGGGCTCCGAGCCTTCCGCTTCTCCGCTGCCGGTGCGTGGCGACAGCGGGGGACGAGAGGGGGACGCGGCGGGAGAGGCAGGGTTGTAGGGAGGAGTGGTGGGCGAGGGGACAACTCCAGGGAGCAGGGCGGGACAGGGGAGAGGATGAGGAAGGGACGGGAGAAGCGTTGTGGGGAGGGGTCAAGGGGGAGGGAGAGGGGGGACAACTCAAGGGGACAGCGGGGGAGGATGAGGATGTGACAGGAGAAGCGTTGTGGGGAGCGGTGGTGGGAGAGGGAGAGGGGAACCTTCCCAGGGAAACTTCGGAACAACTCCAGGGGACAGGAGGGGACAGGGGAGAGGATGAGGGAGGGACGCGGGGAAGGGGGGAAATTCCCCCCGGGAGGGAATGGGGGAACAACTCAAGGGGGTTTGTAAGGGGGGATCTTAGGGACGTTTCAGGGGGACTTAAGGGGGACAGGGCCATCTCTCAGAGCGATTTGGGGACGGGACCCCCCCAGGAGGATTAGGAGGGGACAGGGAAGGCCCTCATGGGGACCTGCAGGGAACCAGGACAGTTCACAGGGGAACTTGAGGGGGACAAGGACATCTCTCAGAGGGGTTCTCTGGTGGGGGAGACGAACAACATTTGAGGGGAACTTGGGGGACAGGGGGCACCCTGGGGGACCTGCAGGGGATCAGGACAACTCCTAGAGGGACAGGAACATCCCTCAGAGGGCCTCAGGGGACACAGGACAGGGGTGGGCACAAAGAGCCCTCCAGAGATGTCCCTCAGAGGGGACTTGGGCCACCCACCCTGTCTCACTCTGTGCTGGGGGTGCTGTCACCCACCTGCTGTCACCTGCCTGGCCATGGGAGGCTGCTGTCACCTGCCTGGCCATGGGAGGCTCTGTGTCCCCCCCATCTCCCCGTGTGTCCCTCATCCCTGATGTCACCGCGCTATCCCCGCAGATGTCGCGTACCTGCGCTCTGTCCTGCCCAGCACCACAGACGACGCCTTCTTTGACTACCTGGCCACCCTGGACGCCTCCGAGGTGACCGTCACCGCCATTCCCGAGGGCTCCGTCGTCTTTGCCAGGGTGGGACCCCCCTTCATCCTCTTTCCCGGCCATCCCGCCTCTCCCAGCTCCCAGACTTCCCTTTTTCCTTGAACCTGGGATCCGCTGGAACCCCATTCCTGCCTTTCCAACCCCCAGATCACCCTTTCCTCAAAACCATGGACCCCTCGAACCCCCATCCTGGCCATCCTGGGTGTCCCAACCCTGTGACCTCCCTTTTTCTTCACATTAGGAACACCTGGAACCCCTTTCCTTGGCACAGGGACCACCTGGACCCTCATTCCTGGGCAATAGGATCCTCCTGTGCCCCCTTCCCTGACACTGGGATCCCCTTGTACCCCCTTTTCCTTCACCAATATCCCCTTGCAACCTCTTTCCTGGGCATGCCACCTCTCCCAAGCCCAGACCTCCCCTTTTCCTTGACTCTGGGGTCCTGTGGACCCCTATTCCTACCTTTCTCAGCTCTGGAGGGGCTGGGATGTCACCGCTATTCCCGCAGGTGCCGTTCCTGCAGGTGAAGGGGCCGCTCTTGGTGGTGCAGCTGCTGGAGACCACCTTGCTGTGCCTGGTCAACTACGCCAGGTGTGTTGGGATGGGGATAATCCCAAAGCTCCTGGAAGCTGGAGAGGGACAGGGAAGGGAGTGCAGCACCCCCCAGTCCAGAGGGAAATGTTGAGAGGTTGGGGACACCCCAGTCCTGAGGGTACCATGACCCTGCAAATCCCCTACAGGAATTTAAACCACTGGAATTCCACCAGTTGAATTTAACCACCAGTGTCCCAGTGTCCCCCCCAAGTTTTCCTGAGGGCTTTCCATGTCCAGCCCACCCTGTGATCCCCTGAAGGGTCTCCCTGTCCCCCAGGTCCCCCTAAGAGATGTCCTGGTCCCCCACAGGTCACCCTTAGGATCTCCCTGTCCCTCACATCCCCTTGGTCACCTCCACCACTGAGTCCCGTGGTGATCCCTGCCCCACTCAGGCAAGGAGCATCCTGGAGCCCCTTTGGCAGTGCTGGCTCCTTGTGACCTCCTGTCCCTTTTGTCCCCCAGCCTGGTGGCCACCAACGCTGCCAGATTCCGTCTCCTGGCCGGCCCGGACATGAAGCTGATGGAGATGGGGCTGCGCCGCGCGCAGGGGCCGGATGGAGCCCTCTCGGCATCCAAATATTCCTACATCGGGGGTGAGTCCCGCCCCGCGGCGCCCGGTGCCACCGCGGCCCTGCCGTCACCTGGGTGTCCCCCCCGTCCCTCCTCGCAGGCTTCGACTGCACCAGCAACATCCTGGCGGGAAAACTCTACGGAATTCCCGTGCGTGGCACCATCGCCCACTCCTTCGTCATGTCCTTCAGGTGCCTGGAGGAGGTGCAGCCACGGGTGAGCGGGGCCTGGGATGGGATGGGAATGGGGATGAATATTGGATGGGAATGGGGATGAATACTGGATGGGGATGGGATGGGATGGGGATGAATATTGGATGAGGTGGGATGGGATGGGATGAGAATGGGGATGAATATTGGATGGGAATGGGGATGAATATTGGATGGAGATGGAAATGGGGATGGGATAGGAATGGGAAAGAGGATGAATATTGGATGGGGGTGGGATGAGATGGGATGGGATAGGAATGGGGATGAATATTGGATGGAGATGGGATGGGAATGGGAAAAGGGATGAATATTGGATGGGATGAGAATGGGGATGGGATCAGAATGGGAATGGAGATGGAGATGGAGAAGCAAATGGAGATGTGGAGATGGAGATGGGATGGGAATGGGGTTGGGATGGCATGGGGATGGGAATGGGGAGGAATCTTGGATGGGGGTGGGATGAGGATAGGGATGAGAGGGCAGGTGAGGGTGGGATGGGGATGGGATAGGGATCTCATGGGGGTGGGGATAGGAATGGATAGCAGGGGATAGGAATGGATATGGGAATGGGTTGGGATGGGGTAGGGCTGGTGATAGGATGGGGATGGGATTGGGGTAGGGATTGAATGGGGTTGGGGATGGGATGTGGGTGAAGATGGGATAGGAATGGGATGAGGATGGAGATGGGTTTGGAATAGAGGTGGAATGGGGATAGGGATGGGCAGAGGAAGGTGGGATGGGGATGGGGTTTGTATGGAGTTAGGGATGGGAGGAGATGGAATAGGAGATGGGATAGGGACGTGATGGAGATGGTGAGGATGGGGGTAAGGTGGGCTAGAGATGGAATGGGGATGGGAATGAGGATGTGGACAGGGTGGGGAATAGGATGTGGGATGAGAAGGGAATGGGGATGAGATAGGGATGGGGAATGGGATGGGGATGCAGACTGGGATTAGAGTGGGATGGATGGGAATGGAACACTCCGCCTGTTCCTGCACTCCTGGCACCTTGGATAATGCCACGGGCTGTGCAAATCCCACGTTCCCCTGGCAGGAGCTGCCGCCTCAGGCCGGAGGAGACCCCGTGGATCTCGCAGCCCTGGCCGTGTCCTGGCTGCAGAGGGTCTGTGACCTGCTCCAGACTCCTCCCGGCAAGGCCAACCAGGGCGAGCTGGCCGCCTTCGTGTCCTACGCTGTCACCTTCCCGTGTGACTTCCAGGGATTGCTGGACACCTACTGTGTCAGGAGGTGAGGACACCAGGATTCCAAGAGGGGCTTTGCCACCCTGGCACAGGCAATGGATGTGTCCCTCCTCGGTGGCCTTGAAGCAGGAATGTTGGCTGGCGCAGGGCTTGGAAATGCTGCTGGATCCCCCCTGGATCCGTGTCCCACTTGCCATTAACGCTTTCCTTGCCCATGCCAGGAGTGGTTTGCCCAATTTCTGTGCCGTGGCCTTGGCACTGCACCAGCTGGGATACCAGGCCATCGGAGTGCGCCTGGACAGCGGGGACCTGGCCCAGCAATCCAAGGAAATCCGGGGAGTGTTCCGAGCCTGCGGAGCTCAGTGAGTCCCACGCCAGCCCTGGGAAGGATGTCACTGATCCCTGTTACCCTCACCTGCACCCAGCCTTTCATCCTGCCAGGGTTTGGGAGCCCTCAAGGCTCTGGGATGCCGCGAGTGGATCTATGGATCCTCCCAAATCCTGCTCCTTCCAGCTTCCAGGTGCCCTGGTTTGAGACCATCCCCATCGCAGTCAGCAACGACATCAGCGAGCAGAGCCTGGAGGAGTTCAGGAGGGAGGTGAGGAACCTGCTGGCCGGGCTGGGGTGTCACCTGGGTGGTGCTGGCACGGCTGGGATGTCACCTGGGTGGTGCTGGCACGGCTGGGATGTCACCTGGGCTGTCCCTGGTGCTGGCAGGGCTGGGATGTTGATGGTCTCTGTCTTCTTTGCTGCCTCAGGGGAGCGAGATCGACATGATCGGCATCGGGACCAACCTGGTGACATGTCCCCTGCAGCCATCGCTGGGCTGTGTCTACAAGGTACAGGTGGCAGCCTAAATCCCAAATATCCCAATCCTCCCTGAGCCACTTCCAGGTGGTGCACGCCTGCTCCGTGGCCACCCGGCCTCATTGGAGTCATGGAATCACAAAATATTTTGCCTTGAAAGGGGTTTTGAAGATCATCCACCACCATGGGCAAGGGATACCTTCCTCTATCCCAGATTGCTCCAAGCCCTGTCCAGTCTGCCCTTGGGCACTGCCAGGGATCCAGAGGCAGCCACAGCTTCTCTGGGAAACCTGGACATTCCCAGCTGTCCCAGCCTGGCTCCAGAGCAAAGGGACTCCATTTTGGAGCATCTCCATGGCCTCTGGATTTGCTCCAGCAGCTCCATGTCCTTCTGCTGTTGGACCCCAGGGCTGCAGGCAGCTCTGCAGGTGGGGTCTCACCTGAGCGGGTCCGAGGAGCAGAATTCCCCCCTCTCCTGCTTCCCACACTTTGGGATCAGCCCAGGACACGGGGAAGTTCCAGGTGCCAGCGTTGCCTCATGGCCAATTCTTTGCCCACCAAGTTCTCCACAGGCAGAAGACACAATGCCCAATTTTGGGGTGGTTTTAGGGCTTTTTATTCTTTTTTTTTTCAACTGATTTGCATCAGTGGCCTCCCCAGAGAGGTCACAGGTTCCCTTCCCTTCTCCCACAGCTGGTGGAGGTCAATGGCTCCCCATGCCTGAAGCTCACGGAGGATGAGGAGAAGATGACGATCCCGGGGATGAAGATGATCTATCGGCTCTACGACGCTGCTGGTGAGTCTGGAGACCCTTCCCGGAGTCCTGGGGGAATCTCCTGCTCCATAACCCTCTCCCTGATGTCCTCCTGGCCCCCCCTGCAGGTCACCCCTTCATGGACCTCATGGCCCTGGAAGAGGAGCCGTCGCCCAGCGCGGGGCAGGAGCTGGGGATCCGAGTCCTGGGGCGGCTTGGGGAGACCACCAAGGTCATTCCCAGCACCGTGGAGCCCCTCCATCGCACCTACTTCAGGGATGGCCAGGTCAGGGGTGATCCCATCTCCTGGGTGGTCTCCTCTTCCATGCTGGGTGATGGATCAAGGGCGGTGGTGGCTTCTGAGATGTGCCAGCAACTCTGGTGCCAACCTGGACGCGGTGGGATTGGTGCTGGGTGGTGGCTTCCCACATGGATCTTCTTCCCACGTGGATCTCCATCCCTGCAGGTGTGTGAGCCCCTGCCCAGCCTGCCTGAGGTGAGGACCCACGCCCAGGTGTCCCTCAACCTGCTCAGCCCCGCTCACCGCCGGCTCCACGAGCCGCAGCCATACCCGGTACGTCCAGCACTTCCCACATCCCACCGGCACACACCTGGGAATGCCACTTGGAATCGGTGGCCTGAGCAAAGCCACCACGGAGCTGCTCCCTGACCCCCTCTCGTTCCCATTCCCAGGTGGCCGTGACGGAGCGGCTGCACCGGCTTTTCCTGGAGCTGCGCCAGGGCAGCCTCTGAGGGGGTCCCTGCTCGTCCCCAGCTCCTGCTCCGTGCTTTTTTTGGGAAGCCCAGGTGATCCATTGGGAATTAACGGCTCTAATTTAGACCTTTCTGCTGCCTGGTGCTAACCTGAGGAACCTGCAGGAACTGGGGGAGCGTCCTGGGGTCCCAGTAGGGAAGCTGGGAACGCAGGGATGGGGAAGGCAGAGCTGTCCCTGCGTCCCCTGGAAGTGACAGCCCAGTGCTCAGCTTGGTGGCCCTGCCAGCCTTGTGCCTTCCTTGGTGGCCCTGCCAGCCTTGTGCCTTCCTTGGTGGCCCTGCCACTCCTGTGCCTTCCTTGGTGGCCCTGCCCCTCCTGTGCCTTCCTTGGTGGCCCTGCCAGCCTTGTGCCTTCCTTGGTGGCCCTGCCACTGCTGTGCCTTCCTTGGTGGCCCTGCCAGCCTTGTGCCTTCCTTGGTGGCCCTGCCAGCCCTGTGCCCTCTGTGGTGGCCACCCCATCCTGAAGCTCCTTGGTGGCACTAGAACAAAGCCTGGGGTACCACCAAAAGGGTGACATGGGACACCCGTGGGACACCCATGGCAGATGCTCTTTGCTTTGGCAATTCTAAGCTTCATCTCTGCGGCCACATTCCAACTCTTTCCGTTCTGGCTGAGTTCCCTGGGATGTGGAGGCTGGCTCCGGGTTGATCCCGGCTCCAGGTTGATCCCAGCTCCATGTTGATCTCAGCTCCATGTTGCCACCTGCACTCTCTAACCCCTGTTCCCACAGGAAACGTGGCACTAACCCACACTGAGCTTCAGACTAAGCAAAAAAACTTAAAATAAAGTCCTTTTCCCACCATGGCTCATTCCAGTGAAAAACCCTTTGGAGCTCCTTTGGGAATGGGAAGGTGAGAGGGAAATCCCCAGGGATCAAACCTGTGGCTTCCCTGCCCTCCCTCCCTTCCACGGTTTGGATCTTGGCAGAAAATTACAGGGAAGAAAAATAATTAAGAGCTTAATGAAGAGTGGGAATTCCAACAGCATTGTATCCCATTTCAAGACAGGAAAGAAACTCCAGGAAAGCCAGGATCAGTTTGCTATAAATTAGATTTTTCTTTTTAAGCAAAGCACCAAAGATGAAGAATCCATTGCATCTGAGTAGAGATTTTCCTGAGTTTTTGGGAGAGGAGGAATGAAGAACAAGGAGTGACCTGTGCCAGCATTTGTCACCCTCATGGATAAGATGCAATTCCAGATGTTTGGGAACCTTTTTGGTCCTGGGCAGAGAAGCTCCTGGGTGTCTTTGCACTTTCTCCTCAGGTATTTATGGATATTGAGGAGGTTTCCTTAGCCTTTTCTTCTCCAGGCTGGGCAATTCCAGCTCCCTCAGCCTCTCCTCGTAGGAGATGCTCCAGTCCCTTCATCATCTCTGTGTTTTTTCCTTGGATTTTGTCTCTCCTGTGCTGGGGAGCTCCAAACTGGACCCAGTATTCCAGGTTTAACCTGCACATCTGGGACTTTCCTTGAGGTTTTAGGGAATCTGGGCATCCCACTGACTCCAGGCACAACTTCCCACTTAATAGCAGAGAACCCCCATGTTTACAAATTTATTTATCTTAAGGAACACCAGTTCCCACCCAAACCCTAAACCTTCTTGCAGAAAATCCCAGAGTGCTCGTTTCATTTTTCCATTTTTGCCCTTGGAATCCTGGTGTTTGACCCCAGAACTCGGAAGTGGACGCAAAGATGGGGCAGAAAGTGCTAAAAGTGAGGTTGGAACACTGAATCCTGTGCAGATTTTGCCAAAAAGAGGGAGCAGCAGGAGCCCAGATGTTGCTCCTCTGCTCCTGTCCTCCTTCCAGTTCTGTTCTTGGAAAAAGATCTTGTTTTTAAAGCATAGCTTCAGCTCAGGATATCCATGACTGGAAATAAGGGATGGTGGGGAAAAGTGCCAGTTAGTGCTGGATAAGGGAAGTGCAGGGAATTGAGGGACACAGGTGTGGAAAATCCGTCCTGATCTGATTTTTCCTCGCTCCACAAATCTGGGTGAGGATGTTTTAGGAAAGGCTGTGGTTTCCTGGTAAACCTGTGGATAATTCCTCGTGTTTTGATTTCTGCTGGTCCCCAGTTTTGGAGGGAAGGGATGGCAGGGGAATAAGGATGTGGGGAGGCCCCAGCTGCAGAGTACTTGGAGAGAGAGAATCGTGGAATGTGGGGAATGAGGATGAATTTGAGCATCAATAATTCCAAATCCAGCTGTGCCCAAGGACCAACTACCCCTGGATAAAGCCAGGATTTAACAAACCCAGCCTGACTTGGATAATTTCACACCAGCAGAGCTGAGAAGAGGCAGCTCAGAGCACCCAGACTCGGCTGCTTCCACCTTCAGGGATGATCCCAAGCTCCCGTTCCTGACGCTGCTCCGTGACATCGGCCCGGGACGGTGTCACTTGTAAAGTGCCATTTTCCTGCTCTGGTACAGGTACATGTAGGCATCACAAAAGAGGCGTTTGGCCACCCCATCCATGTCCCGAGGCTGCTCCAGGGCCAGCACAGCCAGGGGCAAGTCCAGGTATTTGGCAACTTCCGGGCACAGCGTCACCGTGGGAATGTTGAAGCCGTTTTCGCCACCTAAGGGGGAAAGGAGGAGGAAAATCCCAAACCAGATCCAAAAGGGATGAGTTCCTGCAGCTCCAGCAGATCCCAGCACACTCAATAATCGTGCAGAGCCTCAGCTGGGAGATGTGGAGGCCAAAAGCACTGGAAGAGGCTGGATGAGGGGAGATCATTCAACCTGAAGGGGCTCCAGGAGAGCTGGAGAGGGATTTTGGAAAAGGGACGGAGGGACAGGACACAGGGAATGGCTTCCTACTGCCAGAGGGCAGGGTTAGGTGGGATATTGGGAAGGAATTCTTCCCTGGGAGGGTGGTGAGGGGCTGGGATGGAATTCCCAGAGAAGCTGTGGCTGCCCCTGGATCCCTGGAAGTGTCCAAGGCCGGGCTGGATGGAGCAACCTTGGATAGTGCAAGGTGCCCATGGAAGGAGGATGAAGCTGGATGAGTTTCAAGGTCTTTTCCAACCCAAATCATTCCATGATTCTGTGATAAGAACAGCGGGGAAGGACAGGAGAACAATCCATACCCACAAGCTGAGACAGCAGGGATGGGATCCCAAACCCTTTGACCACATCCAGAAGCTGGAAGCAACCTGGAAAAACTCCCACCTGCTCGGCTTGGCCCCTCTGGAATCTAACTAAATGGAAGCCAAATCCAGAGGAAGCTTAAACTGGAGAGGGAACTCGAGAGAAAAGGTGGACTGAGCAGCTTCCCACATCCCACATTCCACATCCCATTCCCATTCCCTCACCGTGCCGGTCGGCCATGCTGTCGAAGAACATCCAGTGCTCGTTGCCAGGGCCGTATTTGACGAAGGACACGTAGTGACTGGTCTCGATGCAGAGCACTGCAAACAGCTCCAGCTTCTCCCGAGGCACCTGCTGGCAGCCCCGGGCGCTCCAGCTCTGGAATTCCTCTGGAATGTGCAGCCTCCGGGGTTTGTGCGCTTTGCGGCGGCGATGGGAGTGGACCTGAGGAGAGGAGACAGGGTGGAATTGGCAGGAGACTGGCCCTGGCCTGCCAGGAAGAAGGGGCAGAGGTCAGATTCCCGATTTATTCCCTGCTGAAGTGATTCCCGTGCTCCCTGCGTGCCTGGGAATGGTGTTGTGGGAACGGCCTGGCAGCAGGAAGCTGCATCAGGAACCTGTCATCCTCCAAGAGGCAGAAACTCTGGGAATGCTCATGGAGAGGCAGCAAGGAGGGATCAGCACTCAGTTCCTGCAGGATGACTCCTTATTTATGGAACAGCTTGTCCAGGGAAGCTGTGGATGCCCCACTCCTGGAATGGTTGGACAGGGCTTGGAGCAACCTGGGATAGTGAGCGGCATCCAGGGGGTGGAACTGGATGAGCTCCAAGGTCCTTTCCAATCCAAGCTTTTGATGATTCCATGATTATTTAGGCTCTGTGTAAGCAGAGGGTTCAACAACCTCTGGCTCTTGGTGGGAATGACCCTCAGGAAAAGGTTGCTCCAACCTGAGCAGCTGCCAGGGACAGCCAGGGAAATGTGAGGATTTTGGGAGGGCTCATCCTGCTGACGGCTCCCAAGGTAAATTTTGGGAACACCTATGGAAAATACCTGTCTGGAGCAGGAGCTGCAGAACTGCTTCAGGCCTGTGGCTGCAAACACCTTGTCCTTGAAACACTCTGAACATTCCAGAGTGGCAACATCCCCACACAGGCAGCATTCCCTGGGACCTGCCAGGGAAACAGAGCTCAGAGGGAGTGTCTCCTCCAGATCCCACCTAAAATCCAGCTATTCCTGCCAAAACTGGGACTCAGGGAAGGAGAATCCCACCCCAGAGAGCCCGGAGCTGGTTGCTCCCAGCCCATCATCCATCACTCACTGTCCAGCAGCAGATCTGTTATATCCAGCTCCAAGGAAGGGATGATTTTGCTGAACATTTTATATTCCTTCCCAAAACGTGGCATTTGGATAATGAAGCAAGATGGGATCTGGGAAAAAAAAAAGAAAGGGAAAGGAGTGACCCCACCAGAAGAGCCAAATCCCAGAGATTTTTCCTCTAAATTTGCTGTCATTATTCACAGGACAGAAGGGAAATGGGGAAAGCCAGAGGCGTTTTCCTGAGTCATGCCTGGATTCAGTGTTGGAGATAAAACATCCAAGGCCTCACAGGTACTTTGGGAAGCAAGGAAAGCAGAAGGAAACTGCACTCACCTCCACCAGCTTCAGATCTGAGGACATGAAGGAGCGTTCCACCAACTGCTGCACGTCGGGAACCACCAGATCCTCCTGTTTATCCATAAATATCTGGTAGCAGTAACATTCCTGCTCCTTCTGGCCTCCTGACCTGCGAGGAGAGGTCATGGGATTGGGGATGTGGTGACACAAAAATTGGAACTTCCCAAGGTTTGTCCTGGGAGAGCTCGTGGGATCAAGGCACCCAGGGTGGTTTAGTGCGACACAAAGCACTTTTTCCACCCAAAAATACCAAATTTGTGCCGGGGAAAGAGGAGATAAGTAGGAATTTTGGCCTCATTATCCCTTTGGAGCACCACATCCTGCTCCTCTAAGCAAAATTCCATCTCCCCTCGATACAAATCTAAAAGATAATTTAATATTTGAATTGGCAAACGGACGCTTCGATGAAGGATTAATTAAAAAACCCATCAGAAAATCCAAACTCAAGGTGAGCTGTGTGCAGGTCTCCCAGAATCCCTAAAAAGAGAGCAGGGAAAGGATTTCCTCGGGATGACCCCGTGCAGGGGAGCTGCAGCACAGAGTCCTCTTTGTGCTCGGCCTTTCCCAGCACTCCACGATCCACGGCTCGAGCAGCGGCTCCACAAAGGAGCACAGAAATCCAACAATTCCCTTTCTGTGCTCCCAAACAGCACAGTTATTTTTGGCTTCCTCCAGCCTCTCATCCTCTTTGTAGAGTCCCCAAAAAACTGGGACTGCATCCATGGGCTGCCTGTTTTGAGAGGCTGTGGGAGCTGAGCCAGCTTGGCAGCCTGGACGCGTCCCAAATTCATCCAAAGGCTGTCGGATATTGCTGGATCTGCCCTGAAGTCGGACATCACCTTTCTCAAACCCCTTCTGGCTCTCCCTGAGGATGGCACAAGGTTTTTACCCCGATTTTCTGAAGGCAGCACCCTCCAGGGAGAGCTCAGAAATGTCTTTTCCCGGATGGGAAGATCACAACAAGCAGGATTAGAGTCTGTTCCTAAGAGAAAGAAGGAGGAGCTGCGCAAAACTCAGAGCTGTGATTCCAAAAAACCTTTGGTGGAAAGGGACAAGTGACCCCCCCTTCAGGGATTGTGAGGTGGAAAATTAATGAGCCTGGCCTTGGGATTTGTATCCCTCAGCTGTGGAAACTTACTGGAGCTTCAGCAGTGGCTCAATTCCCAGGATCTGCTGCATTATGAGATTGAGAAACTCCTCAGGATCTGGAAAGCGAGAGGAAAGGATGGATCAGGCCACGCCAGGAACTGCCTTGTCCCACTGCATCCAAGAGCTGCCAGATAAACCTGAGCCAACGTTCCATGGACCTGGAATTTCCTGTTAGGGGACAACTGGGATGAAGGCTGAGAGCACTTGGTTAAGGCACAAATTCCAAGGGGAACATGGAAAATGCCAACCAGCCTTCAGAGGCTGCACCTCCATGGAATTCCAGGATGGTTTGGGTGGGAAGGGAGCTTCAAGATCATGGAATTACAGCTGTTGCCATGGGCAGGGACACCTTCCGCTATCCCAGGTTACTTCAAGTCCCACCCAACCCGACCTTGAACATTTCCAGGGATGGGGTACCACAGCTTCTCTGGGAATTCCATTCCAGTTCCTCCACACCCTCCCAGGGAACAATTCCTTCCCAAATCCCATCTAACCCTGCCCTCTGAGAGTGGGAAGCCATTCCCTGTGTCCTGTCCCTCCATCCCTTTTCCAAAATCCCTCTCCAGCTTTCTTGGAGCCTTCCCTTTAGGCCCTGGAAGGGGCTCTGAGGGTACAGAGAGATTCAAAAGCCGAAAGGATTTTAGAAGTGAATTTTTACACCAATTAACAGCAGCACCTAATTAAAGCACATTCCTGGGAGAAGCACAAAGGGAAGTTTCCAGCTGGATGAGGCAAAACACAGGGAAGCAGCTCGGGAAAGGCCCCAGGGAGCTCCTCACCTTTCTCAGCATTGGTAAAGCTGGAGCACTGGCCCTTGTCCGTGAGCTGCTCCCGGAGGTGCATCACGCTGCTGGCTCTGACAAAGCCAGTCCTGGGAACAACAACCAGCTGCAGGTGAGGGAAATCATGGAATGGCTGGGCTTGGAAAGGATCTTTCACTTCATCCAGTTCCAACCCCCTGCCATGGGCAAGCCCCATCCAACCTGGCTTGGGACACTTCCAGGGATGGGACGGCCACAGCTTCTCTGGGAATTCCAGTCCAACGCTCACACCAAAAATCCCTTCCCAATATCCAGTCTAAATCTACTCTGTCAGTTTAAGATTCTTCCCCCTTGTCCTGTCACTCCAAAGTCCCTCTCCAGCTCTCTTGGAGCCCCATGAGGCATTGGAAGCTGGATGGTTTCCCCTCATCCAGCCTGGCATTCCATACCAACTTTGGGGCCAACTGCTGAGGAAGGCAAGGCTGCTGCTTCACCAGCTCCAGGGTTCCATCCAGAGGTGGTTGGAACCCCAGGAAACCCCTTTCCTTTCTTTCCCTGGGAAGTGCAGCTCCCAAGGCTTCCTCCTGAGCACAAGAGTTGTGACAGCCTCACATCCCAGTGAAAGGAACAACTGGAAGAATCACAGGATCCTGGAATGGTTTGGACTGGAAGGGATTTTAAAGATCATCCAATTCCATGGGCAGGGACACCTTCCACAATCCCAGGCTGCTCCAAGCCTCATCCAACCTGGCCTGGGACACTTCCCTCAGTGCCAGGTACCACCTTCAGGGCAGCAGGGAAGGGATGAAGGCAAATGGGGCAACTTCCAGCATTCCCTACACTCACCTTCGGAGGGGATTGACAATCTCATCCCGCAGAATTCCCTGGACATTCCTGTCACACAGTGGGAAGGGCATGAAGAGCATGGAGTCCAGCACGGATGTACAGGAGAAGAGGCTGTGGGAAGAGTGGGATGGGTTTGAGGGCTTGGAAGCAACAGCTGGAACCAAAATGTGGTGGCTGGTGACAGTCGATGGCTTTGATGCCCAACAATCCATGCATGGAATTACAGGGAGGTGAGGGAAGCACATCTGCACAGTGAGGCACATCTGGAGCAATGAACACTGGGAGAAAGCAAGGGAACAGCTCAGGGAGAAGGAAATTCCTACTTTGCAGCCAAAACTGCTCAGGGAAGGACACCACTGAGTCTTTTCCTCTCCAAGCAGGGAAGTTGGGACCTCCTGGGTGGGTTCTTTGGAATGATTCCAGCCAGAACTTCCAGGGACAGAGTCAGCAGAGTCCAAGTCCAGAAAACTACGAGCTCTCAGCACCCTGAATGGCAGACACAGAGGTACAGGGGGATCTTCAGGGCTGGAAAACCTGCTGGATTTGGGAAGGAGATCAAAAAGCAGCCTGGAGGTTGCATCTCCACAGCAGTTACACCCTGCTCTACACCAGGTAAACTTCCAGCCAAGTTGGGAATCCAGGGAAGTGCTGCAATTTGGGGCTCTGCCCAATTAGAAAAGCCACTCATTTAATGAGCCTGCAGCACCCGAGCAGGTCCTTACCTGAAGAGAGCTGCATCCATGTAGCAGGAATTACAATGGCCTTGGATGCCCTTCATCCTCCCTTGGAGAACACGGACTGCCGCCTCGTTCCTGAGGGGAGGAAAACTCTCTGGACCCTCTGGAAGAACTTCTTGTCCTCCTGCAAGAAAAGGAATTTCCTTCACCTTCTCATCTGGGTCAACTCTGCCTTTCCTTGATGCCCCAAAAGTCTGAGGTGAGTCTACGACTCTCAGATCTAAGGTGGCTTCTCAATCCAGCTCTTCATAAATCAGAATCTTTCAAACTTGTGGGATGTTCCCTATGGAATCATTTAGGCTGGGAAAGACCTCTAGGACTGAGCCCAGCTGTTAACCCCAGCTAAGGACGTGGTGTGGGATAAACACCAGAAAACAACACTCGAAGAAAGGGAAGAAACGCTGCCCACGGGGTTTTTCCATCTCCTTCTCCCATCCCAGCCCCGTTTTCCTGCTTCCCAGAGGACTCACTGTAATCCCCAAGGGACAAATCAGAGTTGGGAAAGCTCTGGAAGCGCATGTCGGGCTGGCAGGAATTCAGCCTCACGAAGAGGCCGCGCTTTGGGGCGCACTGGAAGTAGGACTTGCCCAGCCACTCTCCAGCCGTGACCCCCTTGTCTTCATCCTGGGAAAAGAGCACCAGGGAAGAGCCTGAGAGCGGGATTTAGGGAATCATGGTTGGAAAAGAGATCTGAGATCGAGTCTAGCAATGCGACGCTGCCGAGGACACCACTAAATCCTGTCCCCAAGTGCCGCATCCACAGGGATGGGGACGGCAGCTGTGCTAGGGCTGGACAACCCCAGCCATCATTTTCCAAATATCCAACCTAAACATCCCTTGGAGCAGTCTGAGGCTGTTTCCTCATGCCCTGTCCCTTGTTTATGGGGAGCAGACCCCAATTCCCGCCTGGCCCCACCCTCCCATCAGGGAATTGTGGAGAGTGAGAAGCTCCCTGAGCCTCCTTTTCTCCAGGATGAGGCCTCCCATCTCCTTCAGCCACTCCTGCTGCTCCAGACCCTTCCCAGCTCCATTCCAGCCCCTCAACATCCGGCACCTGGGGATCCCAAAATTCCATCCCCCATATTCAGCCACTGCTACCAGCACTCCCAGGTCCTTTCCCAGCTTCCCAGCCTCACCAGTTCAACTCCAGCCATTTTGTCCTTGATTTGGGGCAGGTAGCCCAACCAGCGGATGATTCCTGAAACTTGATTCCCTTTGTCCAAGGTGATCTGGACCATGGAATTCACTTCCAGGGCTGAATTCCCACCTTCCCCTTCCTCGCTGCTCTCGCTGATCTCTCGTTTCATTGGGTTTGGTTTTCCAAAGCCCACCTCGGAGTTGAACGTTGGGAAAAAACCTGATGGACAACACAAAACATCAGGAGAGGTGGGAATTCAATCCTCTGGATCTGATTCCTGGTCTGTTTTGGAAATTCCAGGCTACACACACAAGCAGGAAGCTGAGCATCAGGGACACAAGGTGTAATTCCTGGTGTGTCCAAGCTGGTCTGACAGGATGAGAGGGAATGATCCTGCTCCTTGTTCCCCTGCTCAAAGCTCAACATTCCAACCTCTTGCTGGCCCTGGAGCTAATCCAGCCCTTCCCAGACTACTGGGATGGCAGCAGGGGGGGTTATTTCCTAGTTTTTCTACTAATTCCTTGTCTTGTCCAACAATTCCCACCATTGCTGCTGGCACCTGAGCCTTTCCCACCAGGATGAAACTCCTGCTCCATCTTTTACAGCTGAATTAAAGGCTCTTTAACCAGTGGTGCCTCTTCCCTGAGGGAATTCTCTGCTACCATCGGACTCTCCTTCCTGACAAACGGGATTCAGCTTTAGCTTTGGGTGGAACTTGAGATTTTTCCATAAATCCCAATCCTTTAAGTCAAGCTGGAGGTTTTACTGGAATTTCAGCACCTCAGTACCCTGCAGAGAGGGAGTAACTTTGAAATTCCCCAGAACGGGATCAGAAGAGACACATCCAAAGATCACCTACTTTGCAAGCTCTCCTTCACAACAGAATCCATGGGGATTTCCCTGAAAATGTCAGTTGTTCCTTCTTCTTCCTGAAAGGAGGGAAAAAACCCATCAGCCAGGGAAAAATCCATCAGCCAGGGAAACACCCATCAGCTGGACACTGGAATATGAAGGAATTTTCTAAACGGGCCTGGAACCCTTTTGGACATTCCCTCTACTTCTCTTCCACATCCAACTATAATGTGGTTTTTTTCCTTTAAAATCCCCCAAAAAGACGTGGAAAAGCTGCTCTTACCGGGCAAACCTTCACGAACCATTGGCTCCCTTCCCTGTAAACTGCCATGGCAATTCCTTTGGTGGGGATCCCATCCACGTAGAAGCTGACAGCATCTCCCACTTTCACGGGAACCACCTCCTCCGTGTCCTGTTTTCCCGGCTTCTGCTTCCCAGAATCGCTGCCTGACGTGGGAATAAACTGGATTTTGCTGAAGGGCAGGAAGATCCCACAGTTCCTCTTGCACTTGAAGTACTCAGTGCCATGGTAGGATCCGTCGCTTCTCCCTCTGTTTTCCCCCTCTCCCTGAAAACACACCGGGAAGGGACGTCACACATGGAAAACTCACGGAAAAATGAGGAATTTTCTGATTTCATCCCCCCCGCTTTACCTGCAATTCCACCCCGAAAAACACCGGGGTCAGCACGGCCAAGCTGGGCTTGTAGATGCTCCCGACGTAGCGCACGACTCCCGGGAAAAATTCCCGCTCCACCTCCACCATCACGCTCTGACCCGGCACGGCCCGGAGAGCTCCTTCCAGCCTCAGCCTCTCCAGGAAAAAATCCAAGCGCTCGCTGTGGCTCCCGATGGCCAGGAGGAAGCCGGCGGCCTCCTGGCGCACGGGCTGCAGGATCTCCAGGTTGATGGTGACCGTGGAGCTGTCGTCCAGCATGATGACCTTCAGGAAGCAAGCCGGGGGCCCATCCTCGGAAAAATTCCGCAGGTAGCTCCTCTCGCTGCAGAAGCACAGGTTCCCGGCTTGGAAGTATTTGCTTCCGTAGGCACAGTCCTCCGTCAGGATGTAGAAGCAATTCCCATTCGGAGGCGGGAGGTTGGACATGGCGGCTTCCCCTGGGTTGGGAGAGTCACAGCGATGGAGATTTGTGAGTGTTGGCGCGGAATTCCCGAGGAATCCGGGGTTGGAAGAGGGTCTCGGATCCAGCCCTGCGCCCAAAGCCTCGCCCAGCTGAGTTTGAGCGTCTTCCCAAAGCCTCCCTGCTCCCTTTTTCCGGGTGTTTAATCACCCTCGCGGTGATTCAAAATTCCACCTAACCCCATTTCCCACGTTCCTGCTCATCCATGAGGAAAATCCAGCTCTGCCTTCTCTACCAAACCCTCCCAGGATGAGGTTGTGCAAAAAAAAAAAATCCATGGAATGGTTTGGGATGGACCTTAAAGATCATCTCTGCTCCACCTTCGCCCATCCCAGGTTGCTCCAGGCTCCGTCCAGCCACGCCTGGAATAATTCCAGGGATGGAGAGGCTGCTCCAGCTCGTCCAACCTGTTCTGGCACCGTCCAGCCTCATTAAATTCCATGTTTTCTTTCCTCACTCCTGGAGGGGAGTGAGGCGAAGGATCGACCCTGCCTTTCAAAATCCCTTGGGAAAGAATTCCTTGGATGCTCCTCGGTGTTGCTACAGCTCGTGAATATTCAAAACGTATGCAAATCACCCCCGTGAGGTACTAAAGAACTCCAGGTTTCCTAACAAATATTTAATTATTTATTATGCAATTTGTATTAAAAGGAACGCAAATATTTGGAGGCCGAAATATATTTTTGGTGCCTGTTTTGTTTTTTTTTTTAGTTAAAATTTCTGAAAATTCTTAACAGTTAAAATTCCAGCGGTTGAATTCAGCTGGTAGAATTCCAGTTAAAATCCCAGCAGTTAAATCCCAGTAGTAATTAAAATCCAGTCAATAAATTCCAATTTTTAACCCCTCCCCATCTCTTCTTTGATGGGAAATCAGAATCTAAAATTTTTGTTTCAACATAAAGGAAGGGTGAATAATAAAAAAGAAATTTAAAATAAACCCTGTCCTCACTAAAAGCCCAAAATAAATTGATTTTTCTGATGAAATGCCCAAGAATAAACTGTTTGAACAATCAAAACCCCAAGAATAAACTGTTTTTCTCATACAAATAACCAAGAACAAATTCTCATCAAGCCCACTTTCCTCATGAAAGCTCCAGAATAAACCATTTCCCTCATCAAAACCACATAAATAAACCATTTTCCTCATAAAAAGCAAAAAAATAAACACATTCTTATCACAAAACCCGCAAGAATAAACTATTTTCCTCACCAAAAAGCAAGAATAAACTATTTTATTCATCAAATCCCAATAATAAACCATTTTCCTCCTCAAAACCCTCCAAGAATAAGTAATTTCCCTCATCAAAAACACACAAATAATCCATTTTCTTCCCCAAAAGCCAAAAATAAACTTTTTTTTCCCTCATGAAAAACCCAAAAATGAACCACTTTCCTCACAAAAAAACTACGAATAAATCATGTTCCTCATTTTCAAAAAAACCAAAAGTAATTTCTTCTCGTCACCACAACCCCGGAATAAACCCTGTTCCTCATGAAAAACCCCGAAAATAAACACTTTTATTCGCCAAACCCCAAGAATAATCAGCTTTTCTCACGAAAATAAACAAGAAAAAAACCAATTTCCTCACCAAAACCCCCCAAAATAAACCATTTTCCTCGCGGAAACACAGGGATAAGCCCTTATCCTCATCAAACCCAAGATGTAACCCGGGTATTTAAGGCAGAATATTCCCAATTTCGCCCGGTTTTTGGGAATAAATCCCCGTTTCCAGCGCTCCGAGCGGGATTTGAGCTCGACCCCTCCCCCCTCCCCTCACCGTCTCCGCCGCCGCTCCGGCTCTGCCACTTCCGCGTCCGGGCGCGCGCGCGGCCCGGCAACCAATGGGGAGCGGCGGTGGGAGGCGGACAGCCAATGGGAGCAAAGAGGCGGGGTCAAAGTGAGGGGAGGGGGCGTGGCCACGCGGCCTGAGGGGGAAGGCGGGAACTGCGTGAGGGGCGGCGTGAGGGGAGCGGTTCCATGGACACAAATCCCTGTGGATCCGCGTTTTATTCCGTGGACCCAAAGCCCTGTGGATCCTGGAGTGAGTGTCCCCATGGACCCAAATCCCCATGGATTCCTGTGTATCCTAATGGACCCAAATCGTATGTATCCCATGGACCCACGCCCCTATGATCCGTGTGTGTGTCCCCATGGACTCATGTTCCTATGGATCTGTGTGTGTCCCCATGGATTCGTGTGTAATCTAATGGACCCAAATCCCCATGGATTCACATGTGTTTCCATGGACCCACGTCCCTATGGTCCATGTCCATGGTGCCGTGTCCCTATGGATCTGTGCGTGTGTCCTAATGAACCCAAATCCCTATGGATCCGTGAATTTCTGTCTCCATGGTACCAACTCCCTCTGGATCTGTGTGTGTCCCCATGGACCCAAATCCCAAAGATCCATGGATTTGTGTCCCCATGGACCCATGTTCCTATGGATCTGTGTGTCCCCAAGGACCCAAATCCCATAGATCCATGAATTTGTGTCCCCATGGTGCCATGTCCCTATGGATCTGTGTGTCCCCATGGACCCAAATCCCCATGGACCCGAGAATTTGTGTCCCCATGGTGCCATGTCCCTATGGATCTGTGTGTGACCCCATGAACCCAAATCCATATGGATCTGTGGATTTATGTCCCCATGCACCCATGTCCCTATCGCCCTGTGTATGTCCCCATGTGCCTGTGCCATGTGACCCCATGACCCTGTGATCCTGCATCCCCATCGCTGTGTGTCCCCATGCCCGGTGTCCCCAGAGCCCTCTGTCCCCATGTCCCTGTGTCCCCACAACCTTGTATCCATTGGCCCTGTGTCCCCGCACCCGTGTCCTGTGTCCCTCTGCCTTGTGTCCTGTGTCCCCTACCTGGGTGGCCCCGCCTGCCACAACACATCCCTCAGTGTCCCCACTGCTGCTGGGACAAGGGTGACACACTGGATCTGGGACTACCATGCCACCTTCCAGGGGACATCACTCACTTTGGGGACAATGGGGGTGGCAGCAGAGCTGGGGAGGGGACACCAGGTCACAGCAGCAGGGTAAAAATATTGGCTAAATAGATTTATTTTCATACAAAGAATACACAGGTTCCCCCCTTGCCGGGACACCCCGACCCCGGGGGACAGCCCAAGATGTCCCCAGCCACTGCCAGGCTGGCCACCACCTCAGTTGGCTTTACTGGCAGGATCTGTCCCCATTCCCAGAATTTGGTAACAACTCTGGGTCACCTCAGGGACATCCCTGTCCCCTCTGGGGCCACCTTGATGCCTGTATTTACCTGGTGCCTGCTCAGGGCTCCCTGTCACAGGCCACCCTGCCTTGTGGGACACCCCCAGACTTGGTCCCCTGCTCCCTTGGTCCCATGCTGGGACATCTCTGGACATTTTGGGGTCCCCCTTGTGCCCTAATACTGTGGCTGGTACAGACACCCCCTCCCCTCCCCGCCGTATGTACACGCTGGATAAAAGAAGAAAATACAGATATTTATAGCGGGGGAGCAAAATGCCCCCCTAACCCCCCCAAAAGTGTCCCCTGTGTCCCCATCCTGGTGCCTCGCCACCAACCAGTCCTGTCACCTGTGCCCACGATGGAGGTGACCGGTCCTGCCCCATCCTGGGCCAGCTGGCCCCCTGTGCCTCAGTTTCCCCATCAGTCATGGGGCTGCCATGGGATGGTGGGACATCGAGAACGTTGGGTGAGGATGAGCCACTGTGGCCACCCTGTGGCAACAAGGACATGGCCACGAGCCCCAGGGAACACGGGATGAAGCTGGAGGCACCTGGGATTGAAGCCAGAGAACGTCCCACCTCCCGCCTCACCCCTGTCACAGGCACGGCTACCCAAGGTCCCCTTTCATCCCCGAATGTGACACGCCGCTGTCACCCAGCCCTGGGCGTGGTGGGAGTTCCGGATGTGGCCACCCCACCTCCCTTTGTGGCAGGAGAGGAGGTGGCTGGGGGAGCTCCTCAGCTCGAGTCCCTCCAGCTCAGCTGCGTTTGGTGACCATCTGCCGGTCCCTCTTCTTCTTCTCCATCAACCTGGTGGGGAGCAGGGCGGTGGCCTCAGGGACCCTCCCAAGAGGGACCTCCCAAAGCCACAGGGAGGGGACAACTCACTTGCGGTTGCGGACTTCGGTGAGCTCCATGAGCCTCTCCTGGGCTGCCCGGAGCTCGTCCAAGCGCTGCTGGTAGCGGGAATCGCAGCCGTTGGTACGCTCATAGCTGGAGACCTGGCTGGAGAGCTCACTGGCGCGGTCCCGGAGCTGCTGAATGGACGAGTAGAGGTTCTCCTCATCTTCCTCCTGCTCCAAAACAAGCGTGTGAGGCTGGGGGCGTGGGTAGGACATCCCGAAGAATTGGTACCCCTTGTTCCAGGTTTCCCAAGCTGCCTGGGCCACCTGCCTTGGCGTTGATGATCTCGATATGGATGAGGAGGGAGGCGAGCTCCAGGTCCTCGGTGTAGCTGTTCTTCAACGGCACCGACCGGTAGCCTGGACACAACATCACAATGTGAACTCAGCACCAGAGCAGGGTCCGAGCCCCTCACCATGGCCAGGACTCCAGAGAGATGATGATGATGATGATTGCAGGGGAGTTGCACTAGAAGACCTTGAACTCCCTTCCGACCCAAACCCTTCTATGATTACATGACTCAATGATGGAGATCATGATGATGATGATGATGATGATGATGATGATGATGATTGCAAGGGGATTGCACTAGAAGACCTTTAAAGGTCCCTTCCAAGTCAAACCCTTCTATGATTCCACAATCTATGATGGAGATGGTGAAGATGATTGAAGGGGATTTGGACTGGATGACATTTAAAAGCCCCTTCCTACCCAAACCCTTCTATGATTCCATGACTCAATGATGGAGATGGTGAAGATGATGATGATGATGATGCTGGAAGGATCATACCTGTTTTGAGGCCCTTGACGGGGAAGGTGGCTTGTGCCAAGAAGTTGGGGTCACTGAACATGTCCTCCTCGTACACCACGAAGCGAAGGAAGGCGAACTCGGGGTTGTTGATGTCGAAGACGAACTGCTTGAAGAGCCACACGGGGTTGAAGCCGTTGTCAGCTGTGGGAGAGAGCACAAAACCCGGCCCCATCACCCACAGGTCCTCTGAAGAGGACCCCAGAGAGCACAATCAGGGTTGTCCCCAAGGATGTGGACATCACCTGCATGGTCCCTCACCTACGACATCCGTCTTGTTCTTGCTGTTGTCGTACTCAGAGCCGCAAACCTCCACCTCTACAAAGGGGCACACGATGCTCCTCCCATTCTTGGGCAGGTGCCGGGCACCGAGGATCTGTGGGAGAAAGGGGAAGAAGAGGAGGGTGAGCTTTGGCCACACTGGATGAGGAAGGACTTCAAAGAGTAACAAGCTCCATGGAGCAAATACGTGGCTGGAACATGGAAAAACCACCCCTGGTTGACCCAAAAATGAGGAAGGAGTTCCCATCTTGATGGTGACCATCTCGAGGTGCTGTCCTTGCCCACTTGCCTGCAACTGGACTGTGATGGGCTCCACGATCTTCAGGCTGTTCTTATCAAAGGGGTCAAAGGTCTCGTCCCTCATGATGTCCGGCTGCAGGACGTAGCCGCTGCGGCCACCGAGCATGAAGAGTGCCTGGTTCAGCTGCATCGGTTTGTCTGTGGCCATGGGGACAGAGCAGATCTGAGTGTGGGGCTCAGGGACCAACCTGAGGTGCTTGGGCAGAAGGTCCTGCCCAGCAAACCCAATTAAGAGCCCCCAGCTGTAGTTGGAGCAGAGATGCAGCCCAGTTTTGCATGAGTCACCCAAGGATTGCATGGAGATGTCCCCATCAGGATGAGGGCAAAGACTGGAGAGCATCCAAACCACTCTCGTCCCCACCAGGATAAGGACAAAGGTTGGAGAGATCTTTCAAACCACACCCTGCATCCCCAGCAGGATGAGACAAAGGTTGGAGAGCATCCAAACCACCTCCTGTGTCTCCATCAGGATGAGGACAAAGCTTGGAGAGATCACTCCAACCACCTCCTGTGTCTCCATCAGGATGAGGACAAAGCTTGGAGGGATCATCCAAACCACCTCCTCTACCCCCATTAGGGTGAGGACAAAGATTAGAGGGATCACTCCAACCACCTCCCGTGTTCCCATTGGGATGAGGAAAAGGCTGAAGAGCATCCAAACCACTCATGTCCCCATGAGGATGGAGAAAAAGGTTGGAAAGATCACCCAAACCACCTCCAACAAGACAACCCAGGGTAGAAGCATTGGGGATGGGAATTTTGAGACAACCTTCAGGGAGGAGCCCAACAACAGCCCTGGGAACAGGACTTACCGGGCGTCTGGAAGTTGAGGGCCACGAGTTGGCTCCCGCAGATCCACATGGGCAGCGGGTCGTAGTTGGAGGAGTCCAGGCGCTGTCCCTTGGGATAGATGCGGCTCAGCTGGCGGCGGTTGTACTGCAGGAACTTCTTGCCCTTGCTGCGGTTGGCGTATTTCTCCGCCTTGGTTTCCGGGAAGGAGGACATGTCCCGGTAACACGCCTTGTCCGTGCCAATCTCTGCGAGCACCGAGTGGCCATCAGGGAAGGAATGAGACCTGGATGGTTCTTCCCACCTGTCTCTTCCCACACTCATCCCATTATCCCACTTCTCCAGGACTTACTGTCCTCATCGAACGGCACCGGCCGGCAATACACGACCAGCTCCGAGAGCTCCAGCGCGATCTTCTTCCTCCGCTCCATGATCTTCCCTTCTTGCATCTGCACGAGGAAAAACAGGAGCTGCAAGTCTCTTCCATAGACTCTTCCTTTGGATTTATTAGGAACAACCTCCATGAGAAAGGGACCATCCAGCCCCATCCTCTGTATCCCCTCACCCTGGCGTCGGCGTTCTGCGTGGCCTCCCGGATCTTGGCCACCCACTCGCTGAGTTCCTCCTGCGTGTCTGCGGCCACGTCCAGCGACTGGGCTGCGTGGGACATCTGCTGGGAATGGATGGTGAAGACAAATGGTTTGGAGCTCCTCCCGTCTTTGGAGATAACTATAAGGACATCAGAGGGGGGCTTTACTCGAAGACATTCCCAATGGATGGCTCTGTGGAGCAAACGAAACCTCAGCGGTCCCGCTCCCGGGCCCAGCCCCTCCTGGCACCCCACCGTCCATCAGGATCCTCCTCCTGTGAGGATCCCATTTGTTTTAATGTGAGGTTTCAGCTTTCCATGCTGAAATACTCCCTTGGAATCAAGGGAAAATGTCCCCTGGATCATCTGGACATCCCAATTCCTCCGAATTCCCCCCAAATCTGTAAGTAGGGACACTCACCAACATGGCAGGATGGGACATCAATGAAGCCTTTCAGGAAGTTCCCCAGGGGGCTGTTTTCTGATGACTGCAAGAGAGGAAGGAAAAGGGAATATGGGGGAGGCCTGTGGGTTACAGGCAGCCACCCTCCAGCCCTCTGACTCAGACAAATCTGAGGAAAAGAAGGGAAAAACACCCAGGAGCATCACCCAAAGAGCTGGATTGGAGCAGGACCAGGACCATCCCCCAGCCTCTGGATAAAAGTCTGTCTAGGCATGGGATCAGGAGCATCCCCCAGATTCTGGACAAAGATCTGGGTTGGAGCAGGACTAGGAGCATCCCCTGGCTCTGTGGGAACAGGAGCACAGCCTAGATTCTGGATGAGGGTCTGGGCTGCAGCAGGGCTGGGAGCATCTTCCAGTTCCCAGGAAAGGATCCAAGCTGGAGAGTGGCCAAGATGATCACCCAGCCTCCAGACAGGGATCAGGGCTGGAGCAGGACTGGGAGCATTCTCCAGCTTCCAGTAAATCGTCCACGTGGGAGTGGGGCCAAGAATATCCCTCAGCCTCTGGATAAGAATCTGGAGTGCAGCAGGAGCACAAGCATTCCCTAGCCTCTGGATAAGGGTCTGGGCTGGAGCAGGACCAGGAGCATCCCTCAGCCTCTGGATAAGGATCTGGGTTTGCACAAGACTTGGAATATCCTGGAGCTTCCAGAAAAGGGTCCAAGCTGGAGTGGGGCTGGGAGCCCACAGAGTCCACAGCCTCTGGATAAAGATATGGGCTGGAACAGGACCAGGAGCATTCTCAGCTTCCAAAAGTAAGTCCAAGTTGGAGTAGGGCCATCCTCCAGCCTCTAGATAAAGGTCTAGGCTGGAGCAGGACCATGAGCATCTCCCAGCCTCGGGATAAGGGTCTGGACTTGGTGAAAGCTCCTGGGAGCCTCCAGTGTCCTCACTCCCAGGGTCCCGGGGAGGTGGCACTCACGGCCTCATCCTGCTCCTGCGCCTGGGTGCCGACGATCTCCTCCACGTAGTTGGCTGGGAACCAAAGCTGCTTCTTGCCCCCGTAGTCCCCCCGCCACCTGCAAGGGGTGAGCGGATCAAGGCGAGCGGACAGATTTCGGGGAGGGGGGGACAGGGGTGTCCCTGCTGCATGCGGTGTCGGGGGGGGGTGGTTGGAGAAGGGGTGGGGGGACAGAGAAGGAGGCTGAGTTAAAACCGGCCGTGGGAATACCCGGGGTGTCCCCTCCACCTCCCGCTCACGGTGACACCCAAGTGACCGCCCTCACCAGCCACCGTCCTGCTTGTCCACGTTGTGGATGATGGCCTGCTTGCAGAACGACAGCTCGTCCTCCCGTTGTGCCTTGTAGTCATACAGGGCCTTCACTGTGCACTGGAGACACCGGGAAGAGGGGCATGTGTGTCAGCATCCAGCTCCCTCCTCAGCCCCCAAGATATGGGGTCCCGAGGGTCTGACACCCCCAAATTGTAGAATCATAGAGTGTTAAGTGGTTGTAGTAGATCTTAAAGGGCATCCCATTTCAACCCATCATTCCATGGGCAGGGACACCTTCCACTAGACCAGATTGCTCCAAGCTCTGTCCAACCTGGCCTTGGGCACTTCCAGGGATGGGGCATCCATAACTTCTCTATTCCAGTACCTGACCACCCTCACGGTAAAAAATTTCTTCCTAATATCTAACCTGAATTTCCTCTATTTTCTATCCATTACTCCTTGACCTATCTGCAGTTTGTGACAAAAAGCCCCTCTTCAGCTTCCAAACCGCTCACAGCAGTGGGATGGGTTAGAGGGGACAGGAGGGCTGCAGGTGCCTGTGGTCCTGCAGAATCGCCCCATTCAGAGCAGATCAGGTTCCTTTCTTGGGACCCCCAATGGTTTCTCCTGGTGCACTGAAGGGTTAATCCCCTGATATCACCACATTCCCTGGAAAAAACCCTCTGGGTAAAGTTTTCCTCTGTGTGGTCTTATCTTGCTGCAAAGGGACCATTAAGGCACCAGCAGTGCTGGACCATGGGATTGTAGGATCACAGGAAAGGAACCTTAGGGCTGCAACCCAGTCCAGCCTCTTCCAGAGTCAACTCCAAGATATGTCAAGTCCCAAAAACCTCCAAGGATGGAGACTGGGTCAGCTCCAAGACACACCTAATCTCAAAAGTCTCCAGGGGTGGAGACTGGGTCAACTCCAAGAACAACCAAGTCTCAAAAACCTCTGAGGATGGAAACTGCACCGCCTGGGAACTGACCCGAGACCTGCTCTCTAGGGCTTCCCCAGTGCAAAGGGATTTCCTTGCTGTTAGGGCAAGCTTTTGCCAGGTCCCTGCTCCAGGCTGGGATCTCTCCACCCCTGTCCCACCACCACACTGTGACAAAGCTGTCACTGAAGCTCGGACTGTCCCCAAGTGATAACGATGTAGGGTAGGTCCAGCTCC
The DNA here is from genome assembly GCA_034509425.1 of Eopsaltria australis. Classification (NCBI taxonomy): domain Eukaryota; kingdom Metazoa; phylum Chordata; class Aves; order Passeriformes; family Petroicidae; genus Eopsaltria; species Eopsaltria australis. The sequence goes on along the minus strand of JAVTVJ010000308.1, from coordinate 21,533 downwards.
AGCATCACTCGAGGGTCAGAAAAATGCAGCACATCACCACTTCTCAGGTCAATGGTGGTGGGAGGTGTGGTGGATCTGGGGAGGGACCACTCAGGAATCCCATGTCATGTCCCACCACCCACAACCTCCCAGGACACCAGCTCAGCCCCTTACCCTGGCCATTGGCATCTTGTTGGCCTCTACGTAGAAGTGGGGAGTCCGCACCTCATACAGGGCTCCATAGTCCAGTTCCTGCAAGGAGAAATACCTGAGGGGGTCACCTGAATGTGGGCAAGGGCTATGAGGTGATGAGAGGAGGTTGAGCAGGACCTAATATCCCTTTACATCTTGTTGGGAAAGGGAATTATGGTGGAGTTTTAATGCTCGGTAATGACTGCGGAACGAGCTTGGCCGATTCTGGTTGGGCTCCAACCAAAATTCTGGAAGATGGAGCTGAGACTGAGGCATGGCTGCCCATGGCACAGAACCCCCACCGTGCCCACTGCTGGGAGAACTCACGGTGGTGCCCATCTTCTCCAGGGTCTCCTCGTTGATGGGATAGCGCAGCTTCATCTTGCGGTACAGTGGGTGCTTCTCGTAGTAGCTGATGAGGTCCACGAGGCTCTCGAACTCAGCTGAGCTGCCCAGCATGAAGAGCCGCCCTTCCTGCTGGATTCGGCAGTGCTTGATCTTCCCCTCTGCTCTGGGGTCAGGAGAGATGGGAATGGGATGGGTGAGGGGTGGCTGGATCCTGGTTCCATGATGGGAATGGGTGGGACGTGATGCTCGGGGATGCCACCAAGGTGACGACCCCGAGGACATCACCACAGAGAGGGTTTCCCCTTCACAACATGGTCACGTGCCACACTGTGTCACAGCAAATCCCTGCCACCTAGCTTGGGGTCACAACAGACAGTCCTCAGCTTGGCCAAGCCCAACTGGCCTCGTGGTGGCCGCACTCACCGGAAGGAGATGGCGTAGGAGTTGGGTTCGCTGCGCTTCCGCACCAGGAACGCTCCATCCCGTGGGACCCGCATCAGCATGTGCTCGGCCTGGAGACGTGTCAAGCTGGCGTGGTACCACCTGGCCAGGGAGAACAAGGAGACAGGGGGCTGCCATTGGCATCTCCACACCCTGCTGAGGCTGGAGGAGGCTAGTGGACCCATGGGATTGAGGGGATGGGGGCTGGGAGGATCCTCACTCTTTGCTCTCGTGGGCGTTGGGTTGGGGGACAGGGTCGGTGAGGCGCATCTCGAACTCGTTGCAGCGCAGCGGCACCTCCCGGTAGTGGCAGATGAGGCTGTAGAGGCTGTCGAAGACCAGGTTGTCCGTCAGGTAGAACTTGGTGGCCCCGGCCTCCTGCCGCGAGTGGATCCGGCAGTGCTGCACCCGGCTGGACCTCCTGCCATGGGGGTGGGAGAAAGCCAAGTCAATTCAGGCCCACATCCCCACCGTGCCGCCCTTTGGCTGCATAAAAAGGTACCATTTCCCCCAAAAAAAGCCATTCCAGCCACCAAACCAGGCACTGACTGGAGGGTTACCCAGGGAGGGTGGGATCCTCATTCCCTCTTGGAGCTCTTACCAGAAGGAGAGGGTGTAGTCGCCCACGAAGGTCTCGCTCTCGCGCACCAGGAAGGTGCCGTCCTTGCCGCCTGTCTCGGTGCAGTACTCGTGCAGCAGCTTCTCCGCAATCTGTCGCCCATCACGGCCACCCCCGAGCTTCCCGTGGAACCACTTCTCCGTGAAGTGCAGCTCGTTGTTGTTGAACTCCTGCAAGTTCATCCCCAAGTGGGCGTTGTCACCCTGTCACCCTCCCCACGGAGTTGTCACCTCGCCCCGTGGATGCGCCCTGCCCCTCATGCACCTCCTTCTGCTCCACCTCCTCTTCATCCTCGTTGAACTGGTAGCGGGATGTCTCCTCCGAGTAGTAAATCTTGTTGCTTGTCAGGACAAAATAATGAGGGCTCCAGGTCTGGGAAGGAGGAAGAGCATCACTGGGGTGGAGGAGGAGGATGACACGGAGGGATGGAGCTTTGGGATGGGGTTTTTAATCTCTTCTCTCCTGTCCCCCTCAAAGCATGGCAGTGGTCTAGGAGAGCCCATCCCAAACCCCAACATCTGACAGATCCCGCTCAGCCCCCGGGGGCTTCCCTTACATGGTCGATGGGGTCTTCAAGGTAGAGAATTCCATTCTTGATGGAGTTGCTGATGTCGTTCTCTGAGTAGCTGGCGGTGGAGACCTCCTCGTACAGGTTCCCTTCGACCAGTTTCTTGTGCTGGGGAACACCCAGGGAGAGAAGCTCAGTGGTGGCCATGATGTCCCTGTCACAGTGAGCTCTCAGCCCTCAGATCAAGCTCCCACAGGCGCCTTCCCACCACCCCCTGTTCCCCTTGGCCATCTCTTGGTGTAGAACACAGGAGAACTTCCTCCCAGCCCAACACAATCTGTGTCCCTCCTACAAAAAGGGATTTTGCCCAATCCACACCTTGATTAGGATTTTCTTCTTGAGCTGGGTGGGCGAGGGCAACTCATCGGCGTTGATGTCCACTGGCTTGGTGAGGAGCATGTCCCCAAAAACCTTCTTGAAGTGGGAGGCCATGTTCCTCTGCTGGACAATGCTGCAGTGGTCTTCGATGGAGAGGATGATGGGGAACCTGGAGCAAGCAGGTGGGAATGGTGGCCTCAGTTGAGGGTGAGGGAAAGGTTGCCAGAATTTGGGAATCACTGGGGGATCTGGGGCTTACTCGGAGGTGACGAATGCGTGCTCCTTGATGGTGTGCAGCACATCCAGGAATTTGATCTTGGAGGTGAGCGTGTGGCCGTGGTAGATGATGGGGAGATCATCCGGGCCATCCCAGCAATCCACTGAGAAAGAAAACACCGTGGTTAATTAATGTTTGCCACCAACTACATGCTGGGAACCATTTTTTTGAGCACCCAAAGGACAGAGAGAGACCCTCTGTCCCCGTGCCATGGAATGGCGGCAGGGAATGGTCTGTTTGATGGGACATGAAGGGCTCCAGCGTTCCTGTGAAGACTTGGTGGGACTCACACTCGATGCAGCGGCAACCCATCCGCAGGCACCGGGCGTACGCTTCCAGGGAGGACTCGCTGGAGAACTGATCTCCTGTCAGGTACCTGCCAGAGGAGAGACAAGGATGATGGGATGCTCACAGATGTCCCTGAGGAAAGCCCATGCGAGGAAAACTCCTTACGTGTTGTGGGATGAGGAGATCCAGTACTGGGACAAAGGATGGTTCATCTCCTCGGGCACCACGCGCTCGTACTTAGCATCCATCACCATGTTTTCCTTGGAGAAGAGGTATGTGAGGAACTGGGGGGGAGAAGCAGAGAGGTCAGAGCCTGATGGGGCTGGGGAGATCCCTGGGAGGATACTGCATGCTGGCCACCCACCTCATCCAGCTGGAAGGAGGGATCCGACGCCTCATTGGAGCTCTCCTTGAGGTAGGAGCACATGTAGTCCCGCACCATGCCCACATCACTGGCCCAGGATTCCTGGGATACAAACACGGCTGTTGTTAGAGGGGGAACTGGGCTGGAGCATCCCATGGGGGTTCCCTCAGCCACAGAGTTCCCAAGGAAAACCCACCTTCTGGTCGTGCAGCAGGAACTTCTGGAAGTCGTAGAGGGACACTTGGCACAGCTCAGGGCGGTCCACGTTCCTGGGATAAGGAGCCAGGAGAAGGAATTGGGATAGGTCCCATGGCAGAGTTGAGGCCATCAGTGCCCACCTGCAGCTCAGCGTCCCCATGACTCCCACTCCCACCAGTCCCTCCACCCTGTGACTGGAGAGGCCGGCACCAGCTGGAATGTGCAGCGTAGTCCAAGGATAGTGGGAGGAGGGCAGGGTGGCAAGTTCCTACATCCCTGGCAGCCATCCCAGCTCCCATCTCTGCTCCCATCTTCTCCCATCCCTGCTCCTACCCTTGCTTCCATCCCAGCTCCCATCCCTCCTGCACCCATGCTCCCATCCCTTATCCCATCCCTGCTCCCATCCCTTTTCCTATCCCCATTCCCATTCCCTGCCCTACCCCACAGCCTGGCTGTATTTCCCACTCTACAGATCCAGCTCTTGGAATATTGATTGGGATGGGAGCTGGGAACTCACCGCAAGGGGAAGGAGAGCTCCAGCTGCTCAATGACCTGGAAAGCAGAGAAGGGGGTCCAGGCTTAGCTGGAAGGGGACACATCCCACCAGGATGGGGACATTTGGGAGGCCAATCCCTGGATCTTACCGACTTCTGGGCATCAAACATCAGGTTTTTGTAGAACTGGATGAAGTGGGAGAAAGTCATCTCATTCCTGGCTTCCACTTCCTGTGGGAGACGGGGCTGGATGAGAGTGGAGCCACCTGATCAGAACCAGGGACATTGGGGTGGCCCCAGCCCGTCTGGGGCGGGTTGAAGAGCATTTCCCTCCTAGCTGGGGGTGTCCAAAGGGTCCTTACCACGAGTTTATCCCGCAGGAATCTCATGTTGGGAACTCGGTAGTTGACTTGGGGCAGCATCGCCTTCAGGTCCTTCACCGTGATGCTGCCAGGGGGGAAAACCAGAATCAGGGCACTGCCAGACCCCTGGATGGGTCTCAGCTCCCAGTACCAACGTTCCCACCCCAAATCCTGATGCCTGTCATGGGGATCCCACCCTCCTGGCCTGTGGAACCCTGCAGTGGCATAGGACCCAGGGAAATTGTGGATGTCCCTTCCTGGGAAGTGTCCAAGGCCAGGTTGACTGGGGCTTGGAGCAACCTGGGATAGTGGAAGGTGGAAGTCAATGATTTTTAATGTCCTTTCCATGATTCCATGTTTCTGAGATTAATTACGTGGTGTCTGGCACGAGTGTGAGCAAAGGGACAAGGAGAGGATCCAAGGTCCAACCTGGTGCTCTAAGCCATCATCCCACTTGGAGATGATGCCCATTCCCATCCTCATAATAATTTAAGTCTGAATTCCCTTGGTTTTGGGGTTTTCCTGTCCTGGGAAGATAATTATGGGCTGCATTAATGGCCTGACCCCTCTGGCACTGGTGGAAACATGGCATTGGGGTCTCTGTGATCCTCACAGTGACAAGGATGTGACCTGCACCCAAATCTGATTTTTGGTGCCTTCAAGCGTTCCAAAAACCTTGTGCTCCCTTGTCCCACAAATCTCACCCTCAACCTGGCTCAACCTCCAGATTTGGGATGCAACTGGGGGAATATGGTCCTGTCCAGCTGAACCCACTGTGGGCTGGTGCTCACCTGCCCTCCCTTGCCCGGTCCATCCCATCAAACTGCTTCCGTAGCCACCTGGGAAGGAAGGGATGGACAGACAGTGCTCAATCCCAAAGAGGACCAAGCCCAGGGCGGGTTTTCTCCCCAAAACAGGGATCAGGAAATGGGATCTGCTGTTCCTTCCTCACCTCTCGATCTGCAGGGGGGTCTGGGCTCTCTGGGTGTCAGCCACCAGCCAGTTGAGCCCAGTTATCCATAGGTTGATGTCCTCTTCGCAGAAAGCTGTTGGAGGAAGAGGAGGGCGGTGGAGTTGGGAGGGGGATGATGCGATACTGGGAAGGGGGTGAGGAAGGGTCCATTCCCAAGGACGGACACAGGGAATGAGGAAGGACCCAACTCACCGGCCACGCTGAGCGTCCGCAGCCTGAAGTCCATCCCATAGAGGATGATGAAGCACATGGTGAAGTCCAGCTTGCGAGCATCCTCGGGGTAGCGCTCGAAATCCCGGGAATTCTTCCCCAGGCGGATCTCCTTGATCTCCCGGATGTCGACTGTGGGGAGAGAGGAACATGAAACTGTCCCCTGCCACCACAGCCTCCTGTGAATGACTCAGGGAAGTGGGAATTCCAGAACACGTGTCCTCTGGAGAACCTTGCCCCCAGGATGGGACACCCTCAGGAGTGTGTGATGGAATTGTGGGTGCGGTGGCCACGTGTCCCCAGTGTCCCCCAGTGATGTGCGATGGCACCATGGGTATGGCATGTCCTTTGGGGAACTGTGTCCCCAGTATGAGATGTCCCTGTGGAGTGGGATGGCACCAGGGAGCCACAGCCTTTTGTCCTCCAGGGATCCATGTCCCAAGATGTCCCCAAGATGGGGTGTCCCAGGGTGTCCCCAGGACTGCTGCAGCTGAGTGACAGCACCACGGACGCCATGGCCACGTGTCCTCCAGGGATCAATGTCCCAGGATGTCCCAAGGATGAGGTCCCTGCAGTTCTCCTGCAGCTGAGCGACAGCACCACGGGTGCCACGGAAAAGTGTCATCCAGGGATCTGTGTGCCAAGGACAGGGTGTCCCTGCAGCCCTGCCATCCCTGTGTGTCCTCCAGGAACTCGTGTCCCCAGGATGTGGCATCCCGACAGCGCTGCCCACTCTTTTCCCAGCTTTGTGGCTGCCACGCATCCTCCAGGCTCATCCCACCCCATCCCAACCAGCAAATCTCCAGCCACCTTGCCCTCCCCACGCCAGACCCTGCTCCGGGATAGGCTGAGCTCGTGTTTTCCTTGGAGAACTCTTCCCAAAAGTGGCAATTTGCAGCCCAGGCAGCCAGGACCGCAGGGCGTTGCTTTCCTGCTGCTCTGCTCCCTCATTATCCCTCTAAATAAAGCTCCAACAGCGGCGGCAGGGCCGGGTTTCCGGACCACGCTCTTCCTCACTGCTACTCCACCAAGGGAGATTTCCAGTTTTCCCAGTGGACACATCCCGCTGGGAGCAAGAATAATAACATAATATTAGGAAAAAACACACAAAATTGTTCTTGATCCCACAACCATCACCCTCCTGGGGCAGGTTTGTCCTCTGGGAACGAGGCACCGACACCGGAAAGGGCTTTGTGTGACCCAGGGCGGCCGGACCACCTCGCCAGGGGTATTGTCCTGCCGAGGAAATGGGTCATTTCCCGGAGAATTTCCAGCCCGGCCGCGTTTCCGATGTGGTGGTGGGGAAGGCTGCAGACGTGCCTTGGTGGAAACCCTCAGCCGAATCCAAAGGGGGGATCCAAAGGGGAAGGAAAAGCTGAATGCGGGGAGGAATGAGGGATGGGGGAGGAATTGGGCTGATTAAGCAAGAAAAGAGAGGAAGAATCGTTTTTCTTGGCGGAAAAGCTCCAGGAAACAGTGGAGGCTTTATCCAGACTTCTTTTGCAGGATGACTGCAAGCCAAATTTCATGGATCAGGGTGGGATTTCAGCACAAGTGACACACAGGAGCTCGGCACCCCTGCACGAGCTTTGTTTTGGGACAAGATCTCAAGGAATGCAACTCTGTTGCCTCCGCATGGCTCCTGTGTCTGGGAACAAAACCTCTTCCATAAAACCAGGCAGATTTGGGGGATAAAAATGGGTTTGTAGGTTAAAAAACAGCCATTCCACCCCAAACCTGCCCCTCTACAGGGTGCCAGGGAGGGGTGAGAAGCCAGTGGCTACCAGGGCTTTGCTAACGAGTTGCAATGCTGGTATTCCTTGGATTTAACTCTTCCAGGATCCAGCCTTGCACCTGAACTCTGGGCGCTGTTCCTAATCCCAGGATGGTCTCTGTTGGAATGGACCTTAAAGCTCATCTCATTCCAACCCCCACCATGGGCAGGGACACCCTCCACCATCCCAGGTTGCTCCAAGCCCGATCCAAACTGGCCTTGGACACTGCCCAGGGATGGAGGAGCCACAACATCTCTGTGAATTCCATTCCAGGGCCTCACCACCCTCACAGGGAAGAATTCCCTCCCAATATCCCAAGTAATCCTGTCCTCTGGCAGTGGGAAGCCATTCCCTGTGTTCTGTTGTTCTATCCCTTATCCCAAGTCCCTCTCCAGCTCTCCTGGAGCCCCTTTAGGCCCTGAAAGGGGCTCTGAGGTCTCCCTGGATCCTTCCCTTCTCCAGGTTGGACATTCCCAGCTCTCCCAGCCTGGCTTCAGAGCAGAGGAGCTCCAACCCTTGGAGCATCTCTGTGATCTCCTCTGGACTCATTCCAGCAGCTCCAAATCCTTCTGCTGTTGGACCCCAGAGCTGGAGGCAGCTCTACAGGTGGGATCTCACCTGAGCGGGGCAGAGGTGCAGAATTCCCCCTTCTCCTCCTGCCCACACTGTGGGATAACCCCAGGATATGGGGGAATTTCTGGGCTGCCAGCACCAGTTTTCCATCCACCAACACCCCCAAATCCTTCTCCCCAGGGCAAACAGCCCATTCCCACGAAAAACCAGGGGAAGAGGGAGCGGCGCGGGGCTGCACAATACACCCGAGCAGCAGCTTCCTGGAAACCACATCTGCAGCGGATTTGCCTCGATCCTGTCAGAACTCTGTCTCCAAACTCCTCCCCGCATTGTCTCCATTGTCCCGGGCGATTAAAACACTCTGGAAGTCGTTTCCAGCTGCGAAAATCCCTTTTCTTTTCTAATGCAAAGCGAGCAGCGTGGTGCAAAAAAAAAAAAAATTAAAAAAAAAATAAAGATTTGGAATGGTGGGGAGATGATGGAGGAGAAGGTTCTGCCCAGGGGGATTTTAGGGATGCTGAGAGCCTGGGAGTTTTTTTCAGGCATTAGGAGGGAAGTAAAGGGGCTGGAGGGAATTGTTGTGCTGGGAATTCCTGCTGGCCTGGGCACCCTGGGCATGCCTTCTTGCAGGATGTGGCAGCTCAGACCCTCCTGGATAGGGGAAGCTGGGAGACCTTATCCTGCTGGGATCCCTGTGGTTTGGTTTAAAACCTGGGCTAAGATATTTCCTCCTGGTCCAACAGTGGTAAATCCCAACTGAATTTTTCTTCTCCCAAAAAAATCCGATTTCTAATTATTAGCCATCAACAAGGCCGGAGGCGCCATCAAGCCACCTCTCCAAAATCCTCTTGCGTTTTCCATGCTGCCTTCATCCCTCTCTCCTTTAATTTCTTGCAAAGATCCTTTTTTGGGGCTGTTTTCCACCAGATTCCTCGCGCTGGGAACTGGGGTTTGCTGAGGGTGGCGAGCTGGAAGCTCTCCAGGACGAGGTTAATTTTGGAGGCCATGCTCCAGGCAGTCCAAGGCATGGACACGATCCCAGGCATGGACGCACGGACACGCGTCCAGAGGCTGCTTAACGAAGCGTGTAATTATCCTGGGGGTCCAGGGGAGAGCCAGGATCCGTGTCCTGGCCCTGACAGTCCCTAACAGAGACATCAGCACTTCCCACTAATCCCCCTCCAAGTGGAACGCCGGCTTGAAGGGAGGGATTTAAAATGATCCGGGCAGGCGTGAGATCTGGGACATCCCGGCACTTCCATAAAATCATGGAGAGTGGGAAAAGAGGGATGGACCAGGGGGTGAGGATGCTCCAGCCCAGCAGCAGGATGGGAAAAGCAAATGGTGGGACTGGATTGCACCATTTCCAGAAGGATTTTCCTCCTTTTTTCACCCTTCTGGATGACCTTGGAGGATGCTACTCATTCCCATGGGCTGTTGTATGGGAAAAGAAAGATCCTAAGGTTTCAGAGGGGAAACTGAGGCACAGCATCGTGAGCAACCTGAGATCCTGACCCGGCAGCGCTTCCGGAAAAAACAAGGAGCCGGAAATGTGTCATTTCCATGAGTGGATAACGAGCTCTTCCCCATGAGGACCTAAAACACCTCTCCAGAACTGGGAGCCCTTCCTTCCATCACCTTCTGATCCCACAAATCCGCCTCTGTATCCAGAGGGTGTGGACAAGCACGGCTCCTGCTCATGCCTGTGCTCAGCTCCCAGTGCCAGCCTCCTTCCTGGCTCAAAGCTGGAATTCCAGCTCGGGATCAGCCCCTCCAAGCAGGAGCTGAAGCACCCTGGGGACTTCGCTGGGTCTTGCACGGAATCAGCGGCGGGTGGTGATTTTTGGGGAGGGGTCATTGGTGATTTTGGAGGAGCCCCTCCAGGAAAAAGGAAAACCCTCCCAAAAAACCCACCTCCCAAACCTCTGGGGTGGGTTCTGCCATCACCCAGGTGAGGCGATATCCCAAAACTGAGTTCCTGCCCTGCACAGGGGTGTGGGATGAGGTGATGGTGTAGCTCCATGGCACCCCAATCCTGGGTTTTTATCCATTGGATTTTTTTAGCTCAATTAAAGCTTTGAGGCAACGACCACCAAGACAAAGAGGCCAAGCAATTCCCAGTGTTGGGAGAACGTCCCAACAACCTTCCAACCACCAGCGAATCCACACGGAAGGGGGATTTTTATGGATGCTCCAGTGGGGTTTTGGGGCTCAAAGCACCGTGAGCAGGCACAGCGGTGACCATTCCTTCCCCTCCTTCCCAGGGAGGATATAAATCCCCAGGGATGAAACGGAAGCAGCTTGAACCCACAGAGCAACTTCCGAGGTGGGATGGAGGAGGTGAGGGCTGCTCAACCCAGCAGCTCCTGCTTTTATGGGAATCACCCCATGGCCAAGCACCCTGACATGGGAGGACATTCCATAGGGGGAACATCCCACCTTGGCCAGGAATTCCACAACCCCACCATGGCAGAACACTCCACTGCATCAAGGAACCCCACAAGCAGCCACCCCACCACTGCAGGACATCCCACCAAGCCCAAGCACCCCATAACCAGTCACCCCACCATGGAAGGATGTCCCACCACAGCCAGGAACCCCATAACCAGTTACCCCACCACGGCAGGATATCCCACCAGGAACCCCACAGTTGGGCACCCCCACCACAACAGAACATCCTGCCACGGCCACAAACCCCACAAACCCCCGGGGTAGGACACCCCAACACAACCAGGAACGCCACAATCAGATCCCCCATTACAGCAGGACATCCCAAAACTCATCCAGGCACCCCACAAACAGTTACCTCCCCTTGGCAGGGCACCCCACCACAGCAGGGCACCCCAATACACCCAGGCACCCCACAACCAGCTACCCCACTAGAGAAGGACATCCCACAAAACCCAGGCACCCCAACACATCCAGGCACCCCACAATCGGTCCCCCACTACAGCAGGACATCCCAACACATTCCAAGCACCCCATAAACAGTCACCCCCTATGTTAGGACACCCCAACACATCCAGGCACCCCACAACCACTTACCCCACTATAGCAGGACACCCCAACAAGCCCGGAAACCCCCCAAACCAGACACCCCAGCACAGCTCAGCATCCCACCAGCACATCCCCAGCCCCCCAACACCGCTGCCACTGCCACTCCCCTGTCCCCCCCAATCCTCCCTGTCCCCCCAATCCTCCCTGTCCCCCCCAATCCTCCCTGTCCCCCCCCGATACTCACTGTCCCCCTCCACCTTCTCGGGCGTCCGGCTCCAGATGATCTGGCGCGTCTCCAGCTTCACCTGGAAGGTCCTTCTCTCCGGCCTCTGCGACTTCTTCTGGTAGAACAAGGTGAGGACGGTGCCCATCTCCAGGCAGCGCAGGATCCTGCCCATGTCCCCCGGCTCCATCCTGGCGTCCTCCAAGAAGCCATTGACGCTGTTGTGCCTGGCCATGGACATCTTCTTCACTGCTCGGCCATCGCCCGGCGGAGCCGCACAGCCGGGATTGTCTCATGCAGGAGAGCACGGAACCGAAGGGCCGAAAAGCTTCCCTGGGGATTTTTCCTGGGATCGCCCCGGGCGTGGGTTTCCTCCTTCTACGGGCGAGCGGAGCACGGGCAGGACACGCAGCCGGGATTGGCGACAGCGGGGAGGAAAAGGCCGGGCTGGAGGCACCGTGACCTTCGTGTCACCAAGGCTTGGATCCGGCCCCGGCGTTGGCATCCAGCGGCGCCGGGAAAAGATGGACAACGCCGGCCTTGCTCGCGGTTGAGTTGTTGGACGTGGGGAGGGAAAATCCAGCCCAAAAAAACAAAAAAAAAAAAAGAAAAGAAAAAAAAAGCCAAGTCACCCCCCCAAAAAAGTGATGGTGGCAGCGTTGAGGTGGCAAAAATCCTCCCCACCCCTCCCCGGCCTCCGGGCGAAGCGGGGCCGGGGTTGGGAATGGGGTGCGGCGAAAGGGGTGTCGAGAGGTGTTTGGGAAGCCTCGGGGAGCAGCGGGATGGCGGTGGGAAGGGATGTGGGATGCGGGGTTGGGGTGGTTGGTGGTGGGTGGGTGGGGAGGTGGGATTTTGGGGGGTGGAGGGTGGTGGTGGTGGTGGGGGGGGGGTTCCACGTCCTCCCGCCGCCGCCCCTTTCCTGCTGCCTTAATTTCGGGCTGATGGAATGGACGCCCGGAGGAAACTGCAATCACACATGGCCGGAAAGAGATCAGAAAGGAATTTAAAAAAAAAAAAAAAAAAAAAAAAAAAGCAGGATCTTGGAGAAAGGAAAATGCGAGCCGGGGGTGGGGAGGAGGGGGGGGGGGGTGTGTGTGGAAAAGATGGCTGAGGGTGACATCTAGAGGAATTCCAGATGGGAATCGCGTTTGGGGGTGGGGGGTATCCCAGCGGCTGGGGGGTATCCGGGAATGGGGCTGCCTGCGTGGAAAAGTGGGTTGTTGTTTTTTTTTTTGGAATAAAAGGGTTAAAGGATTCAGTTCCTGGCTGTCCCTGCTGTGACGCTGAGCTGGGAATGAAACTCCAGGAGTGACCGGAATTGGAGCCACTCCTGTCATGAGTTTTGTCCAGGCTCAGCTCGATGGGAGGAGGCGGGGGAAGTGCAGAGTGGGGAAAGGAACATCTGGAGAGAGAGGGGGGGGGAAAGGCAGCAGGGCACAGGGATTGGTGTCACAGCCCCTCTTTTGTCCCTTTGATGGATTCTTGGATCCTAATGGTGGATGCTTTGGCATCCAGAGGTGCCAGGGATGGAGAATCAGGAACTTGGGGATTCCAGTGATGGAGGTTCAGGAATGCAGAGATCCAGGTCCCAGGCTCATCCCACAGTGTGGGCAGGAGGAGAAGGGGGAATTCTGCCCCTCTGCTGCACTCAGGTGAGACCCCACCTGCAGAGCTGCCTCCAGCTCTGGGGTCCAACAGCGGAAGGACGTGGAGCTGCTGGACCAAATTCAGAGGAGGCCACGGAAATGCTCCAAGGGCTGGAGCCCCTCTGCTCTGGAGCCAGGCTGGGAGAGCTGGGAGTGTCCAGCTTGGAGAAGAGAAGGTTCCAGAGAGACCTCAGAGCCCGTTCCAGTGCCTAAAGAGGCTCCAGGAGAGCTGGAGAGGGACTTTGGACAAGGGATGGAGGGACAGGACACAGGGAATGGCTTCCCACTGCCAGAGGGGAGGGATAGATGGGATATTGGGAAGAAATCCTTCCCTGTGAGGGTGGTGAGGAAGTGGAATGGAATTCCCGAGAAGCTGTGGCTGCCCCTGGATCCCTGGGCAGTGTCCAAGGCCAGGTTGGATGGGGCTTGGAGCAACCTGGGATAGTGGAAGGTGTTCCTACCCATGCCAGCGGTTGGAACTGGATGCCCTTCAAAAACTCCCTTCCCATCCAAATTCTTTTTGATTCCATGACTCCAGCGGGACTGGATGGCCATGGAGCAGGTTTGCACCACCAAAGCAAGCTCAGCAAAGATTGGAATAGTTAGGATTTTACCCCCATGAGGGCTGGAGTTGCAGAGAGGGAGAGATCTCCGTTTTTCCACTGGCTGCCTGCAAATCTCCCCTTTCCCCAAGAATTTGAGGACAGGGTGGAAAGGAGATCGTGAAGGGATTTTATTTTCCTTGCTTTATCCATGAATTAACTTCTGTTTCCCCGCCCCCCCCCTCCTCTGGAGCAGAACAAGCTTTTGTTCAGGGCAAGAAGCTGCAGAGATAGTGGCTGCTTGTGTTTATGTTTTCCATTTCCAGGCAAATCCCATTTCAGAGCCCCCCGAACGCCGGGCTGGGAACTGAACATCCCGACCGGAGCGGGCTGCGGTGGATGGAGGATCAGAATAGAAGATTGTTTTTTCCACAGGGGACTGAGCAGCCGGGGTTTGGCTTCTGATGTCCATCCAAAACACGTGGGTGGGGAAGGAATGCTCTGTTTTCAGTCAGCAGTGGAATCACTGGTTTAATTTTAGGCAGCTCCAGAGCAAAAGCTTGAAGGAAGGAGTTCCCAGAGGAAAGCACCCTCCGGAGGCTGGAAGGGGCAGAGGAGCTGGAATCTCCACGTGGCCCCCAGGAATTGTGGTGTGCCCCCAGACTGAGCACCCAGAATTCATGGTTCTTCTTAAAAACGTGGATGTGACTCATCCATGCAGGTCAGGGGAAGCACTGGGACATCGTGGAGCTGTCCGGAGGACAAGGAGAATCCATGGATGTGCCCAAGCTCCACCAAAAGGTGCCCCACCAAAACACAGGGAGCTTCAAGTGGGTGAAATGGCAGGAAAAAATTGATCCCAGGAGGAATCAAACCAGCTGATTTTCCTCTGTGGCTTTTGGATATGCATTGACCTGTATTTTGATGAGTGGTGCTGTCCACAGAGCTCCAGAGATCCAGCTGGGAGAGGAACCAGGCCAAAAAAAACCTCCAGGAAGGTCTCAAAAATTCACCTCCTTCTTCCTGAACATCCTCCCCTCTCATGCAGGGCTTGCAGAGGAGCAGCTGATGCCGCTTTTCCCTCAGGTTTCCCACCAAAGGCCACGGCTCAGATTGTCAGGAAAAGTTTGTTTCCCCTCTCTTTGGTGCTGTTGTGAAATTCCCAAAACCAAAAGGATTTGCAAATTTTTTTTTGCAAGGAACACCGGAGTCCTGCAAGGTGGGAATTTTGCAACGGCAGCTGGCGGTGCAACCGCATTAAATTGGGATAGAACCAAATCCCTGGATGGCCACGGGCTCCTGGAAGAGCTCTGCCGGACAACGCTGGTCAGCGATGCAAGCTGAACATCCAAACCCTATTCCCAATCCAAATATTTACAACTGGCAGTGTATATGGATTTCTTTCCTAACCTTTCCAAGCAGGGAACAGTCCAAGGCCCAAGCGGTTGGGGAGCAAAGTCCGCTCCCCTTCACAGCTGAAGTTGGATCAATACGGATGTTTTCACGTGAACAGATATTTTTGGGAATTCTGCCACGGTTTCCTGGTGGATTGGTTCTATCCCTGGGAACTGGCAAGGGAGAAGCCGTGTTTCCCTTGCCAGGGTGTGGTGGAGTCATATCAGAATCATGGAATGGTTTGGGTTGGAAGGGACCTTCAAGATCATCTCATTCCAACCCCTTCCATGGGCACCTCCCACTATCCCAGGTTACTCCAAGCCCTGTCCAGCCTGGCCTTGAACACTTCCAGGGATCCAGGGGCAGCCACAGCTTCTCTGGGAATTCCATTCCACTTCCTCACCACCCTCACAGGGATGGATTTCTTCCCAATATCCCATCTATCCCTCCCCTCTGGCAGTGGGAAGTCATTCCCTGTGTCCTGTCCCTCCATCCCTTGTCCAAATTCCCTCTCCAGCTCTCCTGGAGCCCCTTCAGGCACTGGAAGGGGCTCTGAGGTCTCCCTGGATCCTTCTCTTCTCCAGGCTGGACATTCCCAGCTCTCCCAGCCTGGCTCCAGAGCAGAGGGACTCCAGCCCTTGGAGCATTTCCGTCGCCTCCTCTGGACTTGCTCCAACATCCTCACATCTTTCTGCTGTTGGGGACCCCAGAGCTGGGTCCTCTGAGTCCCTGTGGTCACTTCCTCACTCAATAAGGGAAACATATTTTTCTTTGGGATGTCACAGCCTCCACGATCCCATTCCCACAGAACAGAGGATTTAGGACATTTTGGGATCACTTGATTAATTAGCTGAGGTTTTTGATCCACATGGCTGGTCCTTCTGCCTCCGTGGAATTGCCAAATCAACCATCCCAAATTCAACACAGAGGAGAAAGGAGAGGATTTGCTCTCCATCCCCACTTGAAATACCTCGGAAAAGAATTCCTACTGGGAATGACAGTGATGTGGAAGCACCGAGATCACCCCTCTGCTTTCTCCCTTTTCCAAACACGTGGATTCAGCTCTGAGTGCAGCTCCTGCCCTGGCAGCGACACCAGAGGCAAGAAACATCCCCACAAAACCAGGCACCACAACAAAAAACCAGCAGCTCCTTGATAAATGACAGCAGCTTTTCCTTTAGGATCCTGCAGCCATTTCTTTTCCTGTTCCTGACATTTTCCTCTCTCTTTTCCATCTAACCCAGGAGACATCTCCTTCCCTTGAGCCCCGCTCCGGAGTCTTGCTGTTATCAGCAAAAAAAAATGTGAGTCAAGAGTTTGTTTGCCCTTGGGAAGCGCTTTTATTTTTCTCCCATTTGAGTTAAAATAGGAAAAACTTTTCGGAGAAGAAGCAAATTTCTTCAGTGGTAAATAAATGCTGAGTTTCTCTTGGAGCTGGGGCTGTGTCCGTGGATTTCTGTAGGAATGGGAGAAGGGGTTTTTTAGTAGGGCCTGGAGTGATGGGATGAGGGGTGATGGATTTGAACAGAAAGGGGAGAGGTTTAGATTGGAGATAGAGGAGAAATTGTTCACTCTGAGGATGGTGAGATGCTGGATTGGGCTGCTCAGGAAAGTTGTGGATGCCCCATCCCTGGAAATGTTGAGGAGAGGAAGAAAAGGAGAAGGAGAAGGAGAAGGAGAAGGAGAAGGAGAAGGAGAAGGAGAAGGAGAAGGAGAAGGAGAAGGAGAAGGAGAGAAAAAGAAGAAAGAAAGAGAAAGAGAAAGAGAAAGAGAAAGAGAAAGAGACAAAGAAAAGGAGAAAGAAAAGGAGAATGATGAGGAAGAGGAGGAGAGAAAGATGAGAAGGAGAAATAAAGGGGAATGAGGAGAAGGACAGAAGGAGGAGGAGGAGAAAAAGGAGGAGGAGGAGGAGAAAAAGGAGGAAGAGGAGGAAAAGGAAGAGGAAAAGGAAGAGGAAGAGGAAAAGGAAAAGGAAAAGGAAAAGGAAAAGGAAAAGGAAAAGGAAAAGGAAAAGGAAAAGGAAAAGGAAAAGTTCTGCAGCCAGATCACATCCTGTGAGTCCAGGCCATGGCTGGTGCTGGCCCAGGAGGGAATGGGTCACTCACTTCCAGACTCTTTTCTTCCCAATCCTTCAGGAAAAGGATGCAGGGAACAACCACTGAGCTTGGGGCCACACAGGTGATGCTTTAAACCTTCACTCTCTTGATTTTCCACTTCCTCCTGGATTCTCTCCCTTTTTTTTTACATTTTAATTAAGGCATCTCCCTGAAATCTTGACACGATGATCCGACTGAGACTCACAAGTGCTGGAAGACATTCCAGAGAATCTGTGGCTGCCCCATCCCTGGAATTGTTCCAGGCCAGGTTGGACAGGGCTTGGAGCAGCCTGGGATAGAGGAAAGTGTCCCTGCCTGTCCCCAGGTGGGGGTTGGAATTCCACGACTTTGAAGGTCCCTTCCAATCCAAACCATTCCATGATTCCATGATGTCCCACACCTTCTGTTCTTACAAATGGATCCCTGGCAGTGCTGGGTGTTTGAGGATCCAGGGATCCTCTGTCACACTTCTCACTGGATCTGCACTGGGGTAATGCCCTTAGGACATTGGAAGGATTTATTTTGGGCTGAACGAGACAATTTAATTCCTCTTCCATGTGTTCCCTTCCCTGGGCTGTTCACTCACACCCCAAACCCTGTGCTTGGATTTTTTTTTTTTCCTCTTTTTAAAAAAACTAAATGAGACTTCCAAAGTGCTGTGAATTAAAAGTGCCATGAATTCCTTCTGGATATGTTGCTCTTAACAGGAATGGGCTGGAAAGCCAGGAAAAAAAAGAGGTTTATTTTAATATTTTAACATCCCCGTCCCTCCTTTGCCCTCTGCACAAATCCCAGGGGAGGTTTGTGAAACTCTGCCAGCTGCTTGTCCCGAGGCAGGATGCTCCTCTCTATTCCCTGGAGAAGATCCAGTTCATGCTTAAAATGCTGCTTCTCCTCCTCTGGATACCCCCAATCCCAAAGCTCTCCCAAGGAAAAAACATCCGAGGATGACCCCAAGCTGGTCCAAGATCCTCCAAACTTCGCGTTTTGTCCTTACAAATTTTGGTGTAAATTGGTAAAACAGCTTTGAGTTCGCCTTTTCCCGAGGCTGGATTTTGTGGGAGTGGTGGATCCACGGCTTCCCTGGGTTAAAAATGAGCTTTTCCTCCACGTGTGCTGAATTAATTTCAATTGAGAGCAGCTCGTTTCTGAGCTCATTTATGCAAAGCACTCGGCTCCCTGTGCCAGCACAAGGGAGGGAAGGAGCAGCTGGGAGTGGAGGAGGATTTTTTTTGGCACAAGTGCCAATTCCTGTCAGTCTGAAGCCATTATGAAACTCTGGGTGGGATTTGGGATCGATTGAAGCTGATCTGAGGCCGCCCAAAAGGGAGGAGATCTGTCATTCCTGCCTGCCTGGTTCCCAGCCTGTTCCCATGTGTGCAAGGCTTGGAAAAAAAAAGAGAGGATTTGAGATATTTTTTGGCAGTTTTAGGGAGTCAGGGGAGGATAAGAAGAGTCAAACTCCCTGAATTCTTTGTATTTTGAAGCCTTTGCTCCCCAAATGGTTTATCCCAACGAGCTGCTTCTTCCCATATTCCACTTAAAAAACGCCATAAATAATTTCCTAAATCTCCCTTTTCCAGCAGGGAAATCGTGGGCTCATCCCAGAGATGTGATTTGATCAGAGCTGGGACAGGCAGAGCTCCCCAGCTGCACCGGGAAGTGAGAAATCCCAAGGGACAGCGTCTGTTTGGAAGGATTTGAGGTTGATAATGGGTTGCTTTTCCAAAGGTTCCACCCTGGTGTCGTGTTGCTCCAGCTCCTCGGCTCGGCTTTTTTGTTCCCTGGATAAATTTAGGCTGGAGTTTTTATCTCCTTTGCAGACTTGAGGCTCTGCTGCTCCTTGTTTATGGGGTTTATTCCCTCAGAGAAGGACAAAATGATTTAGGAAACAAACTCCTTGAGGATTTTTCTTCACTTCCATGAGTGAATTTTGCAGCTTTGGGGCCGGTTTTCCTGCAAAACATTTTTTAAAAATGACGGCCAAAGTGTGGGAAATAAGGGATCACGAGGCTGATGGGTGGAATTAAAGTTTCCTTGCTGGAGATTGTCCTTTGGATCACCAGGAAAATCTCCCCCTCATGCAGTGGGAAGATGCTGGTGATGGGAGAGGGGACAGGGACAATGGATGGGGACAGCTGGGAGAGTTGGATAAGGCTGGAAAAGGGACACTGGGGACAGCTGGACCAGGTTTACCTGGATACAGGAGATCCCAGAATCCTGGAATGGTTTGGGTTGGAAGAAACTTTGGAGATCAAGATTCCAAACCCATGCCATGGGCAGGGACACCTTCCATTATTCCAGATTGTTCCAAGCCCTGTCCAGCATGGCCTGGGACACTGCCAGGGATCCAGGGGCAGCCACAGCTTCTCGGGAATTCCATTCCAGCACCTTCCCACCCTCACAGGGAGGAATTCCTTCCAAATATCCCATCTATTCCTGCCCTCTGGCAGTGGGAAGCCATTCCCTGTGTCCTGTCCCTCCATCCCTTATCCCAATTCCCTCTCCAGCTCTCCTGGAGCCTCTTTAGGCACTGGAAGGGGCTCTGAGCTCTCCCTGGATCCTTCCCTTCTCCAGGCTGGACATTCCCAGCTCTGTGGCTCCAAGATTTCCAGTTCCCAAGTGGACAAATTGTGTTTCACACCTCTCAGAAACCGCAGCCTCAGTGAGCCTTGGGAGCTGCAGATGTGGAGGAGGCAGGGAAGACGACGATGCCTTTGAGTTTTAGCTTTTATATTTTCCAGATCAGCGCTGCTTTAATGTATAAAAAAACCCTAGAGCCTGTTCTAGTGTTTGATTCAGACAAAACAATTCCTCTCAAGGCCCAACCTTCAAGGACACCCTGTTTGTCCAAAGCCCCAAAACCAGAAACAAACCGTGGACAGCAGCGAGAGAAGAAGGGAGACAAACTGGAGAATGGGACTCCACTCCCCAAAATCTGTTTTTGGACAATTAATTCTGATGTGCAGATGGTCTGAGCTCATACCTGTCCTAAAAACACGTGGTCGTGCAAGAATCCTCGGCTCTAACACGGTGAGTAACTGAATTAAGGTGGTGTTTTGTTTTAGGACCTGGATTGGGGGTTTAGAGATCTCTTGTAGTTTGGTTTGATATCTCTGGGAGCCAAGAAAGGGTCCCAAGGGGGTTCTGGCTCCTTTGTTGCCTCCCCCTTTGTTTGCTGTTAGCTGGTGAGAGCTTAAAATACCCAAGGATTTGGGTTTAGAATTAGAAAACTGGCAGGAATTAATTGGTGAACGCCAATTCCTTACAAAATCTGAGCTCGTTAGGCTGTCTAGACTAATCTGGCCAATTTATAAACTAGATAACAATCAGAAGTGGCCTAGGTTTGGTAGCTTAGATGAAGAATTAATATCAAATTTGATATCTTGCCTGTGTCGACAAGGCTGTTTCCCAGAACTTGGCTACTTAAGGCTTTTTTGAGTTACATCACAAGATGGAAAGCTACAGAAAATTAAAAAAAGGGTGCATATACTGCTTTTGAGGAGAAAAGGAAAAAGGAATGAAAAGAAACAGCTGGGATGGGGACAGGAGAAGTGGGGACAGGAGATTTGGGGACAGCTGAACCAGGCTGGGATGGGGACAGGAGAAATGGGGCAGGAGAATTGGGAACAGCTGGACCAGGCTGGGATGGGGACAGGAGAAATGGAGACAGGAGATTTGGGGACAGCTGAACGAGGCTGGGATGGGGACAGGAGATTTGCGGGCCGGGAGAATTGGGAACAGGAAAATTTGGGACAGGAAAATTGGGGACACCTGGACCAGGCTGAGATGAGAAGTGGGGACATCTGGACCAGGCTGGGATGGGGACAGGAGATTTGGGGACAGGAGATTTGGGAACAGCTGGACCAGGCTGGGATGGGGACAGGAAAATTGGGGACAGGAGATTTGGGGACAGCTGGACCAGGCTGGGATGGGGACAGGAGATTTGGGGACAGCTGGACCAGGCTGAGATGGGGACAGGAGAGTTGAGGACACCTGGACCAGGCAGGGATGGGGACAGGAGATGGCTGGGTGAGGTTGCGGAAGGAACAGAGGCTGAGAACAAGGGCTGGGGACAGAGAAGAGCCAGGACAGCTCAGGCTGAGGACAGGGACAGCTGGACCAGACTGAAACGGGAACAGGGCACAGCGTTTGGTGACAGCTGAACCAGGCTGAGATGAGGACAGGGACAGGGTTTGGTGACAGGCCAGGCTGAGATGGGGACAGGGCCTGGTGACAGCTGGAAGGAACAGGAGCTGGTGGCAGTTGGACCAGGCTGAGATGGGAACAGGAGCTTTACCAGGCTGGGGACAGAAGCCGGGCACAGCCAGGCCGGGCTGGGTTAGGCCCAGCCTTAGGCCCAGCCCCAGGCTCAGTTTAGGCCGCGCTGTCCCCGTTGCCCGGCAACGGCCGCGGGCGTCACGTGACCGCCCCCGGGAGCGCTCACGTGGGTCCGTTGGCGGCGGGCGGCGCCGGTTGATGACGTCACGGCGGGCGGCGCGGGGCCGTGCGGGAGCGCGACCGGGATGGAGGAACGGGAGCGGCTGTGCCGGGAGATCCGAGCGCTGCAGGGTGCGGGAACCGGGGGGATCCGGGATACGGGGAATGGGAGCGGCTGTGCCGGGAGATCCGAGCGCTGCAGGGTGCGGGAACCG